>CATIWF010138906.1:0-18260 GCA_949630135.1 Balakata baccata
TTTTTAATATTATAAAAAATAATTAATTTTAATTAAATGTGTCATTAGTAACTGAGTTAATTAAATAAAGTAAATTAAAGGGACAAAAATTAAGATAGTTTAAAATTTTATTTCTACTAAATTAAAAAATAAAGAATTTAATTATTCTGATTGAAATTTTAGCGTGTGATTCTTTTTCTCAGGTATGGTTCTGGGGTAATTTACCCTTTTCGCCTTATAGTTTTTGATACAGTGGAGAAGCTAATTTAGCATATATTTCTTTTTAATTTCTCATATTCTAATGTAGGGATTAATTTCATGCATTCCCACATGATTATTAGATTTTATCCAATTTATTCAAAAATAACTTTTAAATATTTTGTACCATAAAAAATACTGAAATTTTTTTTTTTACAAAAGTCATTCTAGTATTTTTTATTATTTACTATTTATTTTTAATATTAAATAATTAAGTTAATTAATTTAATAAGTAATAAAATTAATAAATATAAAATATTTATTATTTTATTATTTTTATTAATAATATTTTTATTTAAACTATTTGTTATGTTAATAAGTTTTTTTTTTATTTGATTTTTTATTTTTAATTGTTTAAGTAATTAAATAATTAATTTAAATTAAAAATAAAAATTATTCAATTTCTATTTTTATTTAATAATTTAATTAAATATAAATAATTAAATAAAATAAAAGTTAAATTGAAAAATGTCAAAATGATTTTTACAGAAAAATTTCTTTGGTGATTTTTGTGGTATAAAATATTTAATAATTATTTTGAAGTAAGAAAAAATTGAGTTACTATTACTTCTAACCTATGGACCACTTGCAAATGATGGATCAACTATTTCCATTTCAAAACGTTGTAAATTTGTAATCGGTGACAAGAAATCACTCCGCATTATCTAAAGGATTTAATTATATATTTTTTTGGGTCAGGAGATTAAGTAATTATTTTCTTAAACACAAATAAAAATATTAAATTTCTATCAAAATTACTTAATAATGACGATAAAATTTGAATTTGAGACTCTTCACAATTTTTACAAATAAAAATAGAGAAAATTATTATTTACTCTATATAATTTGATATGATATAATAATATATTTAAAGTTTAAAAATTATAAAATTTACTTTACCTGTTTTATTTTAATCTATTAATATATTATTTTTTTAAACTTTCTATTTAAAAACATTAGATTACGGTAAATGGCAAAAAAAAATTACTATTTTCATTCTTAAGTTTGACCTACGGCATTAATACTTCATACAAATTTAATTTATTATAATAATATATCCTAAAATTTGACTTATTGTATTAGTGTCTCTATAAGTAAAAAGTAATATTTTTCTGATTAACAATAAATACTTTAAAATTTAACAAAATAACTATATATTTTAATAAAAAAAAGATAAATTATGTAATTTTAAAATTTAAAAAAAATATGGAATAAAGAGTAATTTTTCCATGAAAAGAAAAGAAAATCTTTCATCGTCCATGGACCATTTCTACGTCAGCCCTCGGACAGAGTTAAATGATCGGACCCACGTCTCCCTATCAACGGGGACCACACTCCCTATTCACGGCCGAGAAGATGGAAGCAAAAATAGACCAATGAAGGGAGTCAAATGCTAAGGTGGTCCCATGCATACAGCTGTAAGAGTTTGATTCGTCATGTTCCCAGCGAAATGCTGACCCCACAAGTGGTCCATGAATCCTAGGTTCGACACGTGTTGGCGTAAAAACAATTTATGTTGCTGTCTGATCCTTAGAACAAGTGGGCAGCAGATGGCGTGACTTTGGGAAACCTAGACCACCTCCAGATGTCTCCACCAAATAAATAAATTCAATCAATGAAGGAAAATTCAAATGTATTTACCCAAAACTTGAGAAATATTTAAATAGTTATAGTGTAAACAATAATAAAAATACCAGTTAATTAAACTAATGTGGATATTGCATGGGAATTGCAATATGCAATAATTTAATCTGCCAAAATAAAAAATAAAATACACTATTTTAGTAGAAAAAGGATCATAGCAAATGAATTTTATTTACCATTAGGAAAAATTTTTAAATGGATTATGCTGAACATATTACCTATAAATTAAATTAATTACTTATATTTAATTATTTTATTTTTATTATTTAAAATAAATACAATATATATATATATTATATTATATATTAAATTAGTTTATATACTATGGAAGAATATGTCCAGACAAAACAAAATCTTTTTCCCAAATCAACCACTAATGAAAACAATAAAGCTAACTAAATTAACACGTGTCACTGAATCTCACGGTTAGATTACCCACCAAAAGTCCACACAACCCAAAGCTCCCTCTCTCTTTGCTCCTCTATATTTCTTCTTCCTCCTCGTCAACACCTAAAAATATAAGCTTTCCCTTAACACCTCCATTAATAACCAAACCAGTACTCACCCAAGCGTAAAGTTGCTCTTTCTTCTTCTGGGCTGCTGTTATTTTCTTTTGATAAATCATAAATGGTGTGGTAAAAGTGCTTGCTTTTGCACAAACATGGCTTTTCAAGATCATGTTTCGCACGAAATGGCTTTTCAATCACCACTACCTGCTTCTGCCTCCTCCCCCGCCTATGCTGGCCCCGCTTGGCTAAGCAAAGCGGTGTTCCGCCGGAGCGACGACGTTTTGGATCGGAACTTAAGTGAGAAAAGAGACCAGAATAATAACAACGGTGGTGAGGATGAGTTTTTAGATGGTGTCGGTGGTGTTGATGATAATTGGGAGAGGGCCAAATGCAAGGCGGAGATATTGGGGCATCCTTTATACGACCAGATGTTAGAGG
Source organism: Balakata baccata (assembly GCA_949630135.1). Taxonomy (NCBI): domain Eukaryota; kingdom Viridiplantae; phylum Streptophyta; class Magnoliopsida; order Malpighiales; family Euphorbiaceae; genus Balakata; species Balakata baccata. Next base: position 2,829 of record CATIWF010138906.1, read on the forward strand.
CGCATGTAGCTTGTTTGAGGATAGCGACGCCGGTGGACCAGCTGGTAAGGATCGACACGCAGCTTGCTCAGTCACAGGAAGTGGTGGCTAAGTACTCTATGCTCGGAAATGGCCAAGTTGTTGATGAGAAAGAGCTTGATCAGTTCATGGTTAGTTTCCCCTTTTGTGTGTCCTCTTTCTCTGAGCTTTGTGCAGAGAAATTTGTTCATAAATATTCTTTTAATAATCTTGCGCTTGATTATTATTCAAATATATTTTTCAAGTTTTGTTATCTGCGGTCTTTCTAAATGCATTTGTCTTTTCCCTTATAAGAAATTTCTGCTGGCTCTGTTCAATCTCAGGGTTCCTTTTGGGCTTTTGGTGACGGAGAATGTGAATAAAATTTGCTTATTATGGGTATAGGTCACTACAGAATTATGGTGTGATTTCTTTTCCTCCTCTGCTTTTCAGTCAACATTCTGTTTGTTGATAAAACTTATAATCTGAAGTTTGTGAGGGGAAACATTATCTTCCTTACCTTTTTTTGGAAGGCGAGTAAAAGAAGAAGCCTCTTTTGATTGATTGCATGTTGTTTGATAGTTCATGTGATAAAGGCTATAGGTTGTAAGTGAATAATGGTACTTGTGATAGGAATCAGAATGTCATAATTGCGGCACCATTGGAGGAATCAATTTTTCCGTTATATTCACAAAAATGCGGGAACTTTTGGGATGCTTTGGGGAATCTCTTCTTTGATGAGATTGTCTTTGATTCTCCATGTGCACGGATGGATTAATCCTCAGTATATTCTTGAATTCTTTGTGGAATTAAATACTGACTTAAATTTTCTTTCAAATGATTTTAATCTCATAGGCCTCCAAAAAAGTCTTGTTGACTTGGAATGACTTCATTGCTTACAGTTATGGTGCTTAGTGTCTTGTCTTTCATTTACAAACTCTGCAGAGTAAGTCATCATTTTCTTGGACATAGCTAGTGAAACTGAAATCAAGTAATTAAAATTTTATTATGTTGTTAACAACTAATGCTTATAGGCCAAACCCATAATAACAACAATTTTGTGTCATCATAGTTGGAGATTAGAGTCATGAGATATGAGTGATGGGCATAAATTATCTTCTTCAGAGCATGCAACGTATCTCTTCTGCTTTTTCTCTTTTTGACTATTATTTATATATTATAGATGATTCTCTAGACATATATATTATATAGTAGCTGATGATGTTATGTTACAAGACCAATACATGACTAGCATAATAATAATAATAATAATATTAATATTAAATGTTCCTTCTTGTCGAATACTGAATCCCAGGAATATCTAGGTTATGGAGGCATTTTCATATTGATTCCTCCTAACTTTTTTATTGGACAAGTCATTATGGTGGTTTCTAAGAAGGTATAGAATGTAGTTCAATTATATTTAGAATATTATCTGTCTCATTAGATATTATCTCTAAGATGCTTTAACATGATGTTTCTTCCAAAGTGTGTTCCTAAAGTATAACAAGTTGAACGGTTGCTTCCATGTTTACCAATCACTTTATAGCATACTTATAGCCAATATATTAAAAAGAATTAAAAGTTCAAAGTTATTTCCATTGAGTCTCTTTTGAAAGGAACCTTTGACTGCAGAAAGAATGAATTGATGAAAATGATGAATATGAAACATCTCCCAATCCTTGTTGCTTACTTGCAAAAACTCTTGCTTTCCTGTGGGGCAGGGTTAGGTCCATCAGGCCTACTAAACTAACATAGACCTATGCCGTTGGTGAGAGATGCCACACAGCCTTCCAAATAATTTTTTTCCTCTTCATGGGGGAAAAAAAAAGGAAAGAGGAGGTAGAGAGAGATAAGATCTTTTCATTAGAACACCCAATAGATTCTTCATTTTCCTCCTTTTTTGCTTATGTTTTAGTTAGTTACTTAATTTGTTTGTTCCCTTCCATTTGTTGACAATCAGAAGGCTTAAAATTGCATAAAAAGTGGATATTGTTTTCCGCATCAAGTTTAATTGGAATCAACTTCTGATAAAGTAGGAATGGATTTATTTTTGATATCAGGTAGGAATTATGGTGAATTCTAGGCAGAATAAAATTAACATTCTGATAAACTAAAAGACAATTAGGTAGAAATGGATGTTCTTTAATACTCTTCCAAGTTGTTTCTTATAGTTTAACTTGTTTCCTGCTTTGTAATGGCGGTAACGAGTGGACGAAGCAAATATTTTGTAGCCCATAGTTCTCTTTTTATGGTAAAGATCTTGTTAACAGAGTTAAGACTAAATCAGAAGTAGAGCAGCAAGTGATGCTAGCAGTGCTGAGTTGTTCCTACAACAAGTCACCGAGATGTGCTTAGCCAAGATGGTCTCGGCGCTAATGCTGAATTTTCTTAATGGTTGTCTAGGTTTGGGCTGCTCTGATGATGGCTGATTGTAACAGAGAATATGAGTAACAGATAATTTCATTTGACATTAACATTTACAAATAGTTTACCTTCATTAGATTTGATTTGATTTTGATGAGTGGTGATTGTTACTTAAATTTTAAATATATTTTCAAACTATAATTAATGGTTGTCAAAAGAATATCAGTAGGCATTATATATCATATGAAAACATGATGTTAAATGTTCATATTTGTCCGAGCAAACAGTTATGGTGCAAGCAATTTTTTTTTTTTTAATCAATTAAACCCATACTCCTATTCACCATGGTTGTCATTTGGCAGCGAAGGCGGAAGTTATAATGCTCACTTTTGCTTAGATGTCATCATTGTTCGAGTAAATTGAGTTAGCAGTATTATAGAATACTCTGACAGATCGATGCCACTTGCTGCGAATCTATGTATGCACAATACAGCTCCCCATTTCGATGTTAAATGTTTATATATGTTTACTTTTTTGATTTAACCAATTGTGTCCTCTACCCCTTTCCTCTAATTCAAATCCTTATATTCTTTCTCGTTTTGTTCTTTTGATCTGATTATCCTCTTTTATCTCTTCTTTTCTATTCTTCCTTCTGTGCAGACACATTATGTTTTATTGCTCTGTTCCTTTAAAGACCAATTGCAACAACATGTCCGTGTTCATGCTATGGAAGCAGTGATGGCTTGCTGGGAGCTTGAGCAAGCTCTCCAAAGCTTAACAGGTAATTTTGTTGGGCGTCCTGTGCTGGAAATTAAAGTACTAGGTACGACATCCAGCTTGTATGGGCTGGGTATTGGAAGAGTAAATAACTTATTGATTAAATGTTTAGGAACCATGCTGCTTCTTTTTGGTGTCTCTTTTGCTCTTCTATTATGCAAAGTGGTAATTGTATGAATAATTAGTTGGTATATATTCCTCTCACCCTATATTGCTCGTTCTTGATCCTTGTTTAAACTTCTTCACTTAAGTTTTCAATTTTGCCTGTGTATCACCAGGAAAATGCCGAACTTGATTTTGGATTTTATTCAACTATATCATATTGTTTGTATTCATCATTAATGTTCAAGTTTTGGTATCACTTAAGTGGTGGAGGCTAGGCTGGCGGTTTGAATCATAATTCTGAAGATGTGAAAATGAAGTTCGGTGCTATAGCAAGTGTTTGAATGCTTTGTTCATGGGTTATGAGATGGGAGAACAAAGTCTTTTGCAGATACTTCAGCGGATAAGGATGGAATACAGGTTAGTGATGTGTAAAAATCAACATAAGAATAATGGGAAGGTGGAATTGAAGAAAGCTGAATGATTGGGAAGATATGAAAGGAACAATTGATTCATCAAAGGGTAATAAGGAATTCAAAGAAGACTGAAGAGATCTGCTTTGATATTCTGAACAAACTTGGTTATTAGTAATTGAAAAAATGTTAAGGTTTGTATATATATTTATCGTGGTTTACTTTTGAGTTTAGATATTTGTTTTCAACTTTAATGCCTTTTTGTTAAACAGGATATCAAACCACACTTTCATAACCAATCATTGTATCAAACATGTCCCACCTGCTCAGAAAGCCTAGATTGGTTTTCTATACCCTATCATCACATCTTTTTCTATTTACATGGGGGAAAACCAGGTCAATTCTTATGGATGTGTAAAATTAAATTGCGGATGTTCCATTGTCACAACTGCATCATCACTGACTTTTACTCTTTGGAACAAAATCTAATGTTTCCTTCCAGTATAAATATGTTATTGAATAGAGCATATCCCATGGTTTCTCACGTTAATGCCACTAGTGATTGTTTTCATAAAACATTTGATCATCATTTCCATATATGTAGGCAGACATTGTTCTTGTGGAACTGGTAGCTTTACAGCCACACCAGTCTTCTCAAAATTGCTGCATATAAACAGATGTATCTGTATTGAAACATATTCTTCTTCACATATTGAGCTACCAGAGTGGTAGTGTGCTTGCATCTTGGTTTTGCCTATTTTTCTGTATGCTGTTGAAGGTACTGTTGTTGGAACCCCAAATTGACTACATTTACATCTTGATTTAGTAGATCTTTATGTCTTGGAATGTTGGCTTGTGGACTCTTATGCTCTTGTCCCTTTTCCCTCATTGGCGTTGTTTCTGTATTTAGTACAAGTCAGAATCAGATTGGAGTTGCTAAACTTAGAAGTTGTTGATGTGCGGCAGGAGCATCAATGGGTGAAGGCTCTGGAGCCACAATGTCCGATGACGACGATGACAAGGAAGATAGTGATGCCAACTTGTATGATGGAAGTCTTGATGGGCTAGACTGCATGGGATTTGGTCCTCTTGCCCTCACTGAAAGTGAGAGGTCCTTAATGGAGCATGTAAGGAAAGAATTAAAACATGAATTCAAACAGGTAAGATTGAATATAATATTTGATGGCCTATTGTTCCATAAAAAAAAAATTGTATAACTGAACAGCTTTCTGCATTCAGGGTTACAAAGACAAGATTGTGGACATTAGAGAGGAAATTCTTCGAAAGAGAAGGGCCGGAAAATTGCCAGGAGATACCACCTCACTTTTAAAAGCTTGGTGGCAATCGCATTCCAAGTGGCCGTATCCAACTGTAAGTAGTCTCTAATGGTATGGTTTCACTTACACTTACTTTGTTTAATTTGTTTGCTTCAATTTGTTTTAGGAGGAAGACAAAACAAAACTGGTGCAGGCAACAGGTTTGCAGTTAAAGCAAATAAACAATTGGTTCATAAACCAAAGAAAAAGGAATTGGCATAGCAGCCCCTCAGGGTCTACTAAGATCAAACGCAAGAAGTAAATTCATTATTACCATTTATTTACATTTTCTTCTGATTTTGCTGCTTATAGAAAGAACCTTTGCTAATCAGAATCGGAAAACCGAGCAATGCAGGTGATAATAGTGATGAGCACTTAGATGGTACCACATGATCAGCCAACTACTGTTTTAGCCCTGCAGAAGTTCATCATCAGTGGTGCAATTTGCAGTAACTGCAACGAAAAAGGAATAACAGTTGGCTAACATCTGCCTACACAGGAAAGTTAAGGCATTTAAAAGAGGTTGTTCCTTCATTAGCTAGAAAAGTTTGAATATATGCGTGAGGACATACTGATACATATGATGTCAATAATTTAAACTGTAAGCATATGGGATTGGGACAATATCGGTTTTGCTGTAGCTTCTAGGCCTGTAAATTTTTGCAGTAATTGGTTTATATATGCTTCTATATTTGTGAATCTGTGATGAGAAATTGCTGTAAGTTAGTGGTTCATAGTGTAATTATATGTCTGTACAACAGAAATGTTCCAAGAGATGGGGAGTAGGTCTGAGGTTGTTTTAGTCTAATGTAATTATACATTTTTCTTTCCAAAATTAGTTCTCAAAATTCCAAAAAAAAAAAAAAAGTTTTCCGGAAGCGTTTTTCTAAACATTACGCCAAACATGGCTATTTTGCTCATGAATCCTGTGATTTAGAATATAAATCCTTACTGGAATATTCTCACAAATTTAATTTATACTGACATGCACTTTCAAAATTTAGTTCGCCGTATTAATTCTTCTAGATAATTTGTCCTTGTTAAAATATTTTTTTTTTTATCCATTACAGGTAGACAACTTCAATATGTATTTTGGTTTGAAAGTTCAAAATCTTCGGTCTAATTCTGAACAGCCATCCATCATAGAGAACTTGGTTTTGTTACGGTATCAAAGCATAGCAATCCAAAATCTATAGCAAATTCATAGTGAACTGAAAATGGAAAATTGGATCAATCACACCAAACATATAATTTTTTTTAAATAAAAAATAATAAAAAAATGTCGTTTACATAAAATATCAATGAAATTCTAATTAAATTACTGATGGAAGAACAACTCTAAACAATCACAACAGCCCATTTGAAGGTTTTTCATCCACATGAGAAGGAACAGCAAATCTTGAAGAGAAAACAGGATGAAGCAAATCATCTTCTTCTCTATCAAAGCCACCATCAAAGTTGAGAGCATAGCTTTGAGGGTCATATTGGAACTGATTATTCTTTTGTTTCTTCATTTTCTTGAGAGACCCACTAATCTTTCTTATCGAAGTTTTCCACTTTGGCCCTGCTACTACCTCTGAAGCTTCCTTCATCTTCTTCAAATTCCTCAGAACCCATGTTTCTCCTCCTCCTCCTCCTCCTCTCTGGTTCAGAAGATAGCTATCTTCATTATCATTGTTTCTGCCCCAATTGAAGGAGAAAACATTAAAGCAATTACATTTACACCCACTTTCTTCTCCATAGTAATCATCTGGGCGATCGCGCCCTTCTTGTTCATGCTCCGTTATTGGTGAGTATTGGGCAGCCATTAGAGAGAGAGAGAGAGAGATGTGAGTAGATGAAACAAGAGAGGGTGTTTATATGGAGAAATCGCTAATTAGGAGGAAAGGAAAGAGAAAATGTGAGGAAGTGTCGTAGAAATGGAGATTTTTTGAACATGTATTTTGACGTGTATTTTCTATGGTGACCTCACTAAAATAAAAGTCCAATTAAAAAGGAGAGTGAGATTTTTTTAACTTTTAAATGCTGACGTGGTTACATATTATTGGGTTGTATTAGAATAGTAGATGACCGAGTAGTGAAATGGAATAGGGCTGCAGCTGGAGTAGTGAGGGGAAAGGAAGAAGGAGATTGACCAGTCCGCCGGCGAAGAAAGCTGCTGCTTCGTTTGGTGATACATTTGTATTTATATATACGCGGTGACTTAAAACGCCTGCACACACGCCTCCCGCTGCGTATTGGTTACATTTTTTCCTTTTCGTATTTGAAAATTTTACTTAATAAAATAAAGGAATACTTTTTAGGTTATGTATACATACTATTACATAAATAATCATCATAAACATTAGTGTAAAATAGCACTCATTGCTATAGCATTAAATGTTCATACTATCTAAAATGGCACAAATGAAATTTTGTAATTAACTCTATAAAATTGAAGAATTTGGATATTCCTTGCTCTGTTTGAGGTGAGGCATGAATCAAGCTTGCATACTTTGTGGTCAAGATGGGTGGTGTCTAGCAGCGGAGCCACCCCTGAAGGGAGTTAAATTTTATATACTAATTTTTTTCATGATATAATATATGATTCAATTAAATTGTTAATATATAAATAAATTTTAAAAGAAATGATAAATATTATCCATTAAAAAAAATATAATACTAGATTCAACAATTGTGCATATATAAAAGTATTTTAAAATACTACAAATAAAACTATATAAAAAAATTCAAAAATTAATAATTGTTCTAAACGAATGCTCATATTTTGAAAACGTTATATAATCAACTCATTGTTAATGTTGCTGAAAATATATTTTTTTAATATATGTAACCAAACAGTCGTTTATCCAATAATCTCTCATCCGATTACACAAATGATTTTTCACAAATTTCATTATATAAAATTTTCTTTTTACAATGGCAGTAACAACAGATAAGATAAGTGTTAATTTTATGAATAAATAGATTAAGAGATGCACAATATAATTTTTTTTTTGTTTCAATCAATTTCTCAACTAAACTCCTAATATTTTTCACGTTTGTAAAATCACTATTAGAGCACATGTTAACTATATAAATTTCAAGTTAATTGTCAAGTACCATCAAGTCAACTTGAAACAAATCATATGAATAAAATTGACCAAATTCAAATCAACTTTTGCTTATTAAAAGTTACAAAATAGTTATCAATATTAAAATACTTCATACAAAGTAGCAATTCAATATTTAGTTCAAGAAATCGATCATCTAAAGTTACATATTCATAACATTATAAAACAAATTCATTTTATAATAATGTAAATTCGTAATTGTTGGAATTTTATGTCGTGACTTTCTTTTGAGCATATAAATATCATTCGTGCAAAATGATGACTTCTTTTATATAAAATCTCATTCATCTCTTATTGATTGCAATTGATCTTTGTAAATTTCAACCTGAGTTATAGCATTTGCAATATTATGATTTTTTTCTTTGCAATACCAATGATAGTTCATTTATTACTGTCGATATATTTTTTTAAGAGAAAAAACATTTAAAATAATATAAAAATAAATATATATATTAAAAAGTTCAGAAAGACTGTAACCCTATCTACGTTTTTAGAGGAATAAATTTTAAAAATAATAAAAATTTAAATAGTATTATATATATTTTAAAAAATTGAGGTGCTATCGCCCCTTCTCATATGAATGTGATTGGCGTCATTGTAGGTGGGGCTTTATTTGAGAAAACTGAATGGAACTTTCTGATTATGAGTACCGTTACAAAATGATCAGTTTTCTGCCTTGTTATGATGATCGTTTGGTGCTTATGGAATCCCCGATGTGCCAAGGGAATTCTAGAGTTAGTGGCTAATCTAGGAATTTAATTAAGGAAACCAAACGTAAATATATCAATAAAAATTAGAATATATTTGTATGCTTGTTCAACTACGATTGATTTTTATTCTCTTTTTTTAACAAATTGACCGGATCATTTTGTATTTTTTGTTGTCTTATTTAAAAAATTTAGTTTTTTATTAATATATTTTTCACGTGATAATTAGATATTTGACTTGAATTACTTTTAATTATTATGTAATTAATTCACATTTAATTTAAATATTAATAGTTATTAATCATATTTGATTCTTATATCATACTATATATAAAAAAATACTGTCAAATTTTCTGACATATTTGTTAATTTATTTACTATATACAAATTATTTTATCTATTATATTTTTTTTGCTATGTCTTTCTAATATTTTTTTATTAAATTATTTTCTCTTCTTTTTAATATTAATTATCTGTTTTTTTATTGAACTTCTAATTAATAAATTATTAATATTATTCACTAATAAATCAAATTATCAAACTACAAAATTTATCCAATTAACTAATATAATCAAATTGATTTTTTGATAAATTTAGTTATCCTCTCTATTCCCGTCGTAGTAAGACCGTATAAAATTTATAGATTTGATGATTAATTCTAACCCAAGACAAAATACATTATGTTTGGAAATGTAATACTATACAATAATTATGAAGCCGACATTTCAATTATGATTTGCCTTCTCAAAGTTTCTTATTTTCGTCTACAATTATTTATCCACTAATTATCTCATCTTTTTTACGGCATTTTTCTAATATTTTTTATTAATTTTTTTTTAATATTAGTTATTTATTTTTTTATAAAATATAATTATTTAGTTATAATAAAATTAGATTTTTAATTAATAAATTATTAATATTATTCGCTACTAAATTAAATTATTAAATAATAAAATTAATCTAATTAACTAATACTTAATTGCTATTTAATTTTTATATAAAACAGAGGCTATAAATACTTGAGGAAATTTCATGGTTTATCCAAATTCGTATGTTTGTTCATATATATTGACAGTTTTGTGCATTATCACTAGTACCAAAATTTTTTTTTTTTTTCATTTTCATTCTCTTTAGATCTGTTGTCCTCGACAAAAATAACGAGGTTTGCTCATTCTTCCTTCCTTTGCCATATCATCTTCCTTCCTTATTTTTCATTCTCTTTGTACAATTATCTCTTTGTTGCAATTTTGACAGTTATGAAGCACGCACGGGAAACCTAATGCTTGAAGGTTTTCTCTACTAGAAATCTGTTCTCTTTAGGGACAGATCGAGTTCAATCTTAATTTTGATCTTTAATAGTTTTGGCTTGTAAAGTACCATTTCAAATACGTAATCGCTTATTAACTATAATGTTTGGGATCTCTTACAGAGAAGTCTTCCTCTTGCTTGGAGCCACCGTTGCACTTTTCAGTTACCTTTTTGCCCCTTCCTTCTACTCACATAATATAGTTGATGAATATGGGGTTTGATATTGGTTTAATGCATTGCAATTAGGACCCAAGGATCTACCAATAGCGAGAACAACTAAGAAGAATTTGTAAGTAAAAAATGGAGACAAGATCGAGTTATGATGATGATGTGATTGTGATGTGATTATTATGATGATATTTAAGTTTGTACGTCTTTTTCTTCTTTTTGTTTTTATGAAAATCACCAAAATATCCCCAAGATATACTAGAAATATCCTCATAAAATTTTTAAAGATATATTGAAGTATTCCCAAGAAATTCCTAGGAAATTCCATCCAATAAATTTTCAAAGAATTCTCAATATATACCAAAAGTATACTGAAAGTATTTTATGGAATTTCCAAAGGTATACAAAAGTATCCCTAAAATATACCCAAGGTATTTCCAAGGAATTTCTTCTAGGAAGTTCTCAAGAAATTCCCAAAATATACCCAAAGTATTCCTAAGATATATTTGATGTACTCCTATGGAATTCTCAAATGTATCCCTAAGGTATACCCAAGATATTCCCAGGGATATTCTCAAAGAATTCATCCCCGAGAATTTCTTGAGAATTCCCAATATATATCCAAAATATTCGCAAGGTATACCTAAGATATTTCAGAGGTATTTCTAATAAATTTCTAAGATATCATCAAGGTATACACCAGATATTCCGAAAGGTCTACTAAACTGTTTGTTTGGAATTTATGATGTTTTGAATTTGATTGAATTATATTATTATTATTATTATTCTTATTTAATGATTTAATTGTTCTTATTCTTATTCTTTTATTATTTTTTTGATGAAAATTGAACCAAAATATCCCTAAAGTATGCCGAATATATACCTTATAGGCATTTTTTTTTAATAATTTTGAGATTTAGGCACTGTTATAATTTTAAAATGTTGTTTATTGAGTGCAGTAAAAATGAAAAATGGTACCGTTTTTTGGTATTTTTGTAAAATTTCTTAAATACTTTACATTTATTTTGTCCATCTCCCAATAACTTATAGAATTCGTACTCAATATTTTAAAATTCATAATATACATTGCGTGCATGATTATAATTTAGTTTAAACTTACCATTATATAAATTCAATATACCTGTGAACATAATTGTTATTGTACTTTGAATGACAATACTGTTATTCCTAATTTTTTTATTAAATTATTTTTTCTTTTTTTTAATAGTCGTTATATGATTTTTTTCATATATAAAACATAGTAACCCAGTTCTAATAAAATTGGATTTGTAATTAATAAATTATTAATTTTATTTACTAATTAATTAAATTATTAAATGATAAAATTAATCTAACTAACTAATACAATCAGATTAATTTTTCAATAAATTTGCATGTCCATACCCTATTTCTACTTGTATATATATTATGATATGATTAGGAGAACAACTTTTTATTTCCTTAGAGAAACAATGATTTCTAAAGATGTTAAAAAATTAATAAAAAAAAAATAAGAGTCCTAAATCTATTATATATATATATATATATATATATATATATATATATATATATATATATTAAGTAGGGGGCTATGCTCCTTGAGGCCCCTTTATTCCGCCGCTGCCTAGAGCTACTGATTCTTTACTGAGGCAATGACAAGAGGGGAAGTTAGTTCATTGCCTAGTAACAGTTTTCTTACTAATATTAGTTTTATTACAGATTTTTGAGTTAGTAGTTGGTTTGCTTTGACCACCAAAATGTCTTCTATAGTGAGTCTCTCTCCCTTTTGTTTCAGTGCCTGTTTTGGATTGTATGTCCCGAATACTTATTTTTTCTGCCTACAACTCGGGCGATGGGTCATCAACTCGATCCTTGGACAATTCAGCGAAGGTATAATCCAAGTATACTCAAGTTTCCAAGCCACTAATACAAAGTTTACCAAAAGTATTTTTATCAAAATATACCGATACATACAAGGAATATAGAAAATATATTTTTTTGTATACTTATAGTTGACTTTTGAGGATATGTATTTTTTGTAATCGTTTTAGGAGCTGTTTGATATTTTTAAAAATCTCCCAAAACTAAAAAGGAGAAGAAGCTAAGATAACATTTGGATTGAGTAATTTTAAAATTCATGAATTTTAAATTTATAGATCGTAAAATTTATGAATTTTAAGATTTCTATCATTTGGTTGGACTATAAAATTTATAAATTGATGATATAATTTTTCTTGCACTCATATTTGTTCAATGTCAACCACGATAAATATATTTAACAATTAATTTTTAATTTTACCCTTTATTAAATATTGAAATTTTATTATTAATTAAGCATATATAATTAATTTCACCATATGCTCAAAAGTTTAAAAAAAATAAAATTAATTTTTAAAGTTGGAAAAAAAAATAAAAAATAAAGAATAAAGTTAATAGTATTCCATTTGGAACATAATCTCTTTTTCTTAAAACATAAAATTATTATAAATTATAATGTCTAATTACATTGCTATAAACTAAAAATTATTTTTTAATAATAATAATAATAATTTTTTCTTTAAATTAAAAGAAAAATAATTTTTTCCTTTTTTAGGATTAAAGATGATTTTGAAATATTAAAATAATTGACAAAAATCGTTCATTAATAAAAAAAAATATTGTATTTTGGATTTTCTCACCTCACCAGTAGGAAATCAAGTCATTTAAAAGTGAAGGATTTGATGGTTTAAAATTTTTTCAAAATTCATGAATTTGAATTATTTTTAAATAATTATATTATAAATTTAAAATAAATCTATAAATTATTCAAATTATTTTATCTAAAATTTCTCGATCCAAATATAAAAAAAAAAGTAAATTATATGTAAACACAGCAAAGCCTATCACTCTAACAAATTACCCACTTCAATTATGAATATCCATCCACCATCTCCTTGTTGTGGCTGTCACTGAATTTTTGTTAATTTGCAATAGAATAACTATTTAATTTATTTTTTACACCACAGTAATTAACAAAAGATTTTTTTTTCCATTAAACTTATTGTCAATTATTTTTACTAAATTAGTTTACAGAAATATAATATGACTATTGATGTGGCGCCATATTTTACCATGTCAATAGCTACATTAGATGATATGTGGTACACATTCTAAATTCTATTGTCATATCAAGTAGTACTCTAATTACATTTTAGTCACAAAATAAAATTATTTTTTCTATTCCTCTTCATTGTATCTAAAATTTTGGGAAAGTTTTTTAATTCCTCTTTTAATGAATATTAAAATAGAAATGCCTCAATGTAGAGTTAATAGTTCGTTTGTGCCATATCTAAATTTATTTAATCATATTTTAACAAGTTAAACCGTAAAGTCTATTTATAAGACAATTTAACGTATTGACATGATTATAATATATATCTATTTTATTCAAACTCATATAAGTTTATACTGTTTCATTTTTTTAATCATGTTGTGTTCAAAATTGTTAATTAGCTCTATTTGAACGATTTGAGTACAATAAAGAGAAACTGAAAAATGAATTTTCTTTTATGATTGAAATATAATTAGAGTATAAGTTTAACGACTGTAGATGAAATCAAATTTAATTCAATGACTGTAGATGAAGTTAAATTTTTTTTACGTGGCAATTGAATTCATAGTGTGTGTCGCGTGTCATCTAATGTGTCAAAATTTAGTGCCACATCAGCGTCCATTGCAACCTTCCAGATGATGAGTCATCTTTAGTCGCCTGAAGTAATTTAAGCAGAAAGAAATCTTTAATTACAATGGTATAACAAAAAATCAAATAGTTATTCTGAAATTAATTAGGGATGGATTTAGTACGGCTAAAATATATTCTAACATCCATTGTAATCCCTAAATTTTTTTTTTATACCTATAGTTTATTGCCTCCACTAAAAAAAAAAAAAAAAAAAGTCAAACTTGGTTTTATATATTTTACGTGGGAAGTTGTTAAAAAAATACAAAGAAAGTGATTACTTTTTGGTACTTTTATTTTATTTAATGATTTATTTTCTCTTGATTATATTTATTTTATCTTAAATATTTATTTGTATTCGCTCATCTTTTATCCTTTCTCTTTTACTTTTACTTTTCTCTAGTGTATGTCAAATTCATAACTTTTACTTTCTCTTATTTTTCACTTATGTTGGAAAAAGACAAGTAATAAACCACAAACAATAAAAAAGGTAAATTGATAAAAAGATAAATTTTATTACAAAAAATGTGTATTTCTTATATCACTAGTAAGGTTAGTTTTCAAATTTTTATCTTTTTTAATATATTTTTCAATTATTTTAATTATGAAAATTGATTAGATTTTATAGTATTATTGGTATCCAAATTTATTAAATTAAAAACACAAATTCTTTAATATTTGGTCTAATTTCATATATTTTTAGTATTATTATTTATTTGTATGTGAAATGTGAATACTTGATTATTTGGGATTTGATATTTAGTTTATTTTCTTAAATTTAGTGCTTTTATTTTTTAATTAGTACTAGATTCTAATGAAATAAAATTAAAAATGCACTTTTTTTTTAATGTTTGGTAATTTTATAAATCAATAGCATTATAATTTATTAGTATGTGAAATATAAATATTGGATTACTTGAAAATTAATATTTGACACTTGATTTGGTTCAATTTCTCAAATTTAATTTTCTATTTTTAATTGTGAAATTAATAATTTTTTATGAAAATAAAATTAATTTTTTACATAAATTTTTTCTTCAGTATAAGATATATTTGATTATGAAATTTATAAGGTATGTGTTTTTATGTTTGAAATTCTTGTATTTTTTACTAATATAATTTATTACAATGTTATTCGTATTTTTTTATACTTTAGTTATCTTTATATAATTTCTAATTATTTATTTATTAAATTAAGGTTGTCTCTATCGAAAAAATCCTCGATCCGTTTCTGAAATTAAGCCCTTGCTGTAAAAAGGCTTCAAGTTGTCATTTTATTCAATAACATCGCAAAACTCAAAACTTAATTGTTTGCTCATATTTGATTTTGCTAATTATTGGAGTTACTTTACATCTAGCACCCAAAAGGCTAAAATCATAACTGCAAAAATAGAAACTTCATTTTTTCATGGTAGTGATCAAACAACCATCTCCAAAGTCTCGAAG
>CATIWF010138926.1:0-11986 GCA_949630135.1 Balakata baccata
TGGACTCACTATCCATAAAGAGCTCCATTTGAAACTTCCATTGAGCAAAGTTAGCACCATCAAAAATAGGGAAATGATTGCGAACTTCACCCTTCAAGATCTTGATCTTTTCTCTCGCACTTAAGCCTTGAATAGAGAGACCATGGCTCTAATACCAATTGTTAGTAAGATGGTACACCAAGAAAGGGAGGTTGAATTGGTGGCAAATAGAAATTTTCGGCTTAATGGATTTCTTTGAGTGTTTGAGCAATATGCAAATAAAACATAGAAAGTAAAGGAACAAGAAAAGATTGCACATAAGGATTTATAGAGGTTCGGGTGTTAACAAACCCTAGTCATCTCCCCAACCTCAATTGGGAGTTCTACTATCTCAACTTGAGATTACAAAAGAGTTTCCTAACTAATTCACAACTAGAGAGTTTTCCTAACTCACCCACAACTAAGCGTTTTCTCAAGGCTCACACCGAACCCAAATCCCTTATGTTTTAATGGCTCACACAATAACCAATTCCTTGTATTTTGAACAGACTCACACACAACCTAAACAAGAGTTTTTCTCACTGGGATCACTCTTACAACCTATACCCAAGTGTTTAAGGTTAACATTTCAACCTTTTTACAAAATAAGTTGGGAAATAAAATTGCAAGAGTCTTGGCACACTTAAAATTAAGCACTTGTATTCTAAGGCCTTTTAGATGTCTATTTATAGTGTTTACCTTCTAATTAGTCGTTACATATGGTGCTAAAATTATTTCTAACGTTCTAAAAAAGATTGACTCAAAGTTATTTGACAGAGATAGTTTCCCGGTCGGAAAATTTATATATCTGTTGGAGCCTTATACGTGCCAGCCTTAGATTTGTCCTTTTCTTCAAAGGCTCTTTAATGGCTAGTTTCAGTCAAATGTTCCACTTGGAAAATTTATTTTTCCGGTCTGTACTCAAGTCCCGGTTGGGAATTTACCTGTCCCGGTCTGCATTTGCTACTGAAACTTTAAAATATCATAATGTAGTTTTTTTTTCGATCATGACATATATTGTCTCGGTCTGTACTTGAGTCCCGGTCGGGAGTTATGTATCTCCAGGAAATATTTGATTTGTTCAATAAGCAAATCAAATCCAATTGTCTTGAAACTTTGTACACTATCAAAACAACATTGGATGAAAACATTAGTAATATTTAATTTGATTGTCAAGATTAAAATAGAGATCAATTACCCTAAGGTTAACTGAATATAATATATATTTAAATTAAATTAACACATCATTTTGATTTTATAATTAAATTAAAAGGCCAAGAAAGAAAAACCACATGCATGCCTAGACTTCTTTTAATTTCTCCATCCTTTTTGTAATTGTGCATCACCTACAAGTCATTGCTATGAAACTAATTCCTTCAACCCCACAAATACAAAACCCAACCAGTTGAATGTTTATGCTGTTGAATGTTTATGTTACAAATTTGTTTGCATTAAAATAAATAAATAAATAAAAACTAAATTTGTTTTCATAATTTTGTAATTAGTTAGTTGCCTCGTATCTATAATTTTTGAATTACAACCGTTGGCATATATACTTTTCTATTTATACTAATTCTATAATAACACATGAATCTCCTGAATGCTTTTTCATTGGATAATTTGGAAATTTTTGACAACAGTAAACTTTATAAGGCCAGCAACATTCATAAAGTTTAATACATATACCATTAAATATCTTAGTTAGCCATAGACCAATGATGGGGAAGCATCTGCAACTCAAAACACAAATTTTTTTTTTTTACACTTTTCAAAGAAGTTTGACAGTCATGCAAAATCTTGAATTGAAATTGTAAAGGTGATTTTTTAAGCTACCACACTGATCTGCACTATGATCTGCTCATAAATGAAACTCATATTTTGATGTCTTAAAACAAGTTTGCACAAGATACTCACTTTATCAAATAGTTTATTGATAAGCCACCATAATAACAATACAACCATGATCTGCAAAAGTACGCTAAAGTTTAACCTTTGAACAATGTAAATCCAAAATTTATTCAAGATACTCAATATGAACAATGTAAATAGTTTAACGCAATTCTCATCAGTAACAGAGGAGAAAGATCCACACAATAACAATTAGGACCTAACAACAATTTCATAAAGCAAGAGTGAAAATCCAACTAAAATTTCTCACTAACTGTTAACTTATGTCTTATCATCAAGGAAAAATTTTGAGAAGAAAAAAAAATAGTTCAAAGCTTCTTCCATGAATGCCACTGCATAGCTCTTTTTTATGAAATGTCATCAAATCACAAAGTACTTCTATATTTTAATCAGTTGATACTGCTTTCTGGAGTACCTAAATCTTCCTAATATATTATAAATAAACCACATACCATTAATATTTATCCATGCCATCTGCAAATATCTGGTTGATTAAGGTTGCATTAATAGTCTATAAGGGGGTTAGTATTATACAGAGAAAATGAGGAGATGAAGCCTGAATTTAAAAATGTGAATTTGCATCAATAATCAACTGTGGAGCACAATAGACACAAATTTGGCAAGTCTCTTGGCTTTCTACTGTTGTCAAGATCATCATTGGTTTTTAGCAATGACTTATCTATATCTATGAGATTTTTTGCAAGCAGAAATTCTAAAGTCTTTTTTGATGTACCAATTAACAATATGTTTCATTTTCACTAACATATTCAAAAGGAAACTAATATTAAGGAGAATTAAAAACCTGTAAAAACACTAAAAATAAACCAAAAATTGTACAAATTAAACATAAAAAATTAAAAACCTACAATTTGCACCTACTTTTGCTGCTCTTCCTCCACTGCTGCTTCTTCTCCTCCTCCTCCTAAACTCTAGATGAATAGAAATTTCAAAATTAAATTAAAAAAAAATAGAGAAACGAACTAAAGAGAAAAAGAAATCGACATTATCGACCTTAGAGAGAGGCCCATGCTACCATCTTCTTTGTTAGTTTCTAGTTACTTCCTCTATGTTTTCTTCTTCCTCTTCTATGTTTATGGTTACACTTGATTAAAAACAACAAAAAAAGAAAGACAACAAAAAGGGAGAGGGGATTCAAGAAAGAGGGGGAGGGAGAGCTGTTATAGAAAGAGAGAGTAGAGAGGGACGGTTTGGTATGTCTCTAATGAGGCTAGGGCTTAAGAGGAAAGAAGAAAGAAGGAGAGCGGGAACAATGTCGTTCTTGTTAAAAAGTTTAGTGACAGATTTGCAACGGACATATCTATCACTAAATGTATCCAATTAAAACGCCGTGTTTTAATAGCGATGACAAGATCCATCGCTAACTAGCAATAGAAATCATCAAACTGTTAATGCAATTAGCGACAGATTGTTAATCTGTTGCTACAGTTATCCGTTGCTAGTATGTCGCATTTCTATCGCTAAATTTCACACCTTTCTATAGTGCCATACATAGCGACGAAATTATCGGGTGAAGTAGTCTGTCACTAATCACTAGTTGGCCCATCGGTAATTAAATTGAAATTGTAAACGATACATCTATCACCAATCCCTCATACATACGTTGCTATTATCAATGGAATGGGTCCGTACCTATTTAGGCATTTTCTTATAGTGTGAGTGGGATATAGTAAAGGTGAAAGGATGAATTGCATATAGATTATCTATAGAAAGGTTTGTAGTCAAACCATTAATTTTTTGGTCAATTAGAGGTCATAATGTATTGCTAGATACCGCTCATGACTTGTTCAAGGTCAAATGTTGATTTGAGTGACCAACATAATCAGGAACCTAATGGGTCAAATGCATTAAAGGTGCGCAAAGAAAGTAAAATGGGCTTTTGAATTGGATCCAAAACTGAGAAAAAAAAAAGCTAGTCCAGACAATATCCCGCTCAGGAAGGGACAAATTGTATTCTTGTCATAGGAGGGAAAGTCCAGCTCGCATTCAATAAAAGTTATTGGACCAAAACTGCACTATGTCCTGATCAGGACATGGGATGTCACAACCAGGAACAACTCGATTTTGGGCATATCCCGATCGGGAAATGTGTTTCCCTATCAGAAAAGGCATCAAATAAGGAAACTTAATTTGATTAGGATTCTTTGAATGAAGGTTTCGAACCCTAATCATTCAAGGACTATAAATAGTCTTTTTTTTTATCTAATGAGCTGCTGCAATAAAAAAGAGTAAAGAGTTTCATTCTTCACCTTTCTCCGTTGCATTTTCTCTTGCTAGCACAAGAGATTGTGTAAAACCTATAGCCTAAGGGCTTTCATCTTCATTATCTTCGTGTGAATTTATATTAGAGATGATCCAAAAGGATTATTGTGGTTTGCAACAACCCAGTAAGTTGAATAGGAGGATGAAAATCTTTGATACAAAGGTAATCGTCTTCAAATTTTAATTTTAGTTAATCAATCATACCTACATAGGATGATTTTATATAGGTTTGGGTTTGAATTTTTAATTTCGCTGCTTTAGATATATGCGATATATCTAGTATGAAACCCAACAGTTAGCAAATTTAAGTCTAAACTCTTGACGATGTCTATTTGACTTGGTGCTGATGTGGTTTTGACGTATATCACCTATCGACTAGGGTTTAGTTGAAACACATTAGTACATGACATATGACAAGTATATGAGAGGTGTATTGGAAGCATATGAAGGGGTATATGGTGTTTATGAAAGGTATATTAATTAGTTTTGGCTTCGGTTTGGAGTGGTGGATCAAAAAGATAGAAAAGTGAAATTTTCATGTATCACGCCCGTGACAAAGGGGGTTCCTAGCCATGAAGCTCGGGTCAAAGGATAAATATTGATTTTGAGGCAGTTGCTACAGTGCACATGTCATGCCCATGACATTAGTATAAAAGCTTTTAACACTGTTTTCACACCATTTTGCACCAATATATTACCTCTCAAATCCTAAGAAATGTCCCTCCATACCTAAAAACCATATGTGGGTATTTCTTTAAGAGTTTTTAAGTGATAAAACACCAAAACCAAGAGAAAAACCAAGATTTAGGTAAACTTTGAAGGATTTACTAACAAAGAGAAGAGTTATAGGAGAGAGAAAGTTGGAGCAAGGAGGAAGCTCGATTCTTTTCATGATCCAAGGTGTTTTTTATTTTCAAGAGGTAAGAAAACATGATATCTCCATTTTTTTTTTACCATGATTATGAAGTTATTTGGTGAGGTTGTTATGTTTGGGGTGAAGAACCATGGAAGATGGGTTGATGAAGAAGAAGGATATTGAGATCTTTTATACATAAGTGTTCTTTGAAGTTATGGGAAGAAAGAAACCATGAGATTGAGTTAAAATCATGCATGATAACCTTAGTTTGAGGACATGGATTAGATTTATGTTTTTGCTATGCTTCCATAGACTTAGAACTTGATATATGGTTATGTTGTTATAGGAAAACAAGGGGAAGAGGAAGGTAACCAATAAAGGGAGTAGATAAGCTCTTTAGCTTAGGTGTTGATCAAGCTCCTTTTAAAGTTTGTACATATATGCATTGTCATTCGCCTTTAAACATATTGTGTGTGGATTGTTGAATTATGTGCATAATTGATGTTTTTAAGTAATATGGCATGTTGAAGCATACTTGTATATTAAGTAATGCATTTTAATGAGTTGGAAAAGCATGAATTGGCATGACTAATAGCTAGGAAAGTTAAATTAAGTATGCTAATATGTATTAATCATTAAATAAGCATAGATGTGTTGGTTGTGCATTAAGTGCAATTGGTATGTGTTTACTTAGGTTGTTGAGAATAGTTGTGAACCTTGAAAATGTTGATTTAAGTTGTGAAAATTTGAGTATGGTTGGTTTAATTATACATATGTGAATGTTATATATGTTTAAAAAGGGTTTAGAGCTTGAAATTTGCATAAAAATTGGTTGTGACTAGGCCTTTATCCCTTTCACAACCAGCTTCATAACCAAATTGAGGTCTGTTATCACCATAAATATAGATCCAGAATCATTCATGCCCAGTCTTCACGGCTAGGCTAAGGTGTCACGACCGTGAATATACTATTTATAGCAAAAATGAACTTTGTTTTAATGATGTATAAAGAGGTTTGAAATATTCTAATCATTCCCATATGCTAGGATATGATGTTAAACAACATGAAAACATGTTTGTGAGTTTGAGAATGTGATTATATGCTATGCATATTGATTGAAACATATGAGATTGAGATGGAAATGAAAAGATATAAGGAAATAAATGTCCATTTCTCAACATGTGGACTATTTTAGGGTAAATGGTACACTATTAAGGAGATAAGTGGTACGTACTAATGATTATATGAGTAAGAACAGGGTGGCTTAAGTTCCGAGAGTGTCCCTAATCCTAGTACTTATAGATTGATGATATTATACTTAGTCAAGTTGTTTTAAGCTCCGCAAGCCCTTTTGACTTGAGATTCTCGTGAGTTTGGTGATTTTACCTCTAAGAGTGTCTCTACTTCACACCCCGTATCCAAACAGTCTAGGAATGCTGCTTGAGCCATTTATTGAAATAAAAATGAAACATGGGAAACATTACTGGCATGAGCCATACGAAGAGAAAGGTAATGTACAGTAACATGGCTTTAATTGTTGTATGAGTTTCATATGTTACTCCCCTATGTTATGTATACAATGGTTTGTGTATTAATATGTCATGATATATTCATATGCCATGTACTTGTGTGCATGAGAGAATTTCAATGCTTATATGTGTCACTAAGTTATAAATGGCTTAACATGAGTTTTCTGACATAGGTTCACGAACTTGTTGATAGAAGAGTTTTGAGAAGAGGTCAAGAGAAGTAGAGCCTATTTTAGAGAAGACATTTGTGACCCTGTTTATGGGTCTATACAATCATTTTTTGTATTGTACATAATCTTGCATTTGGGCATGTGAATGTGGCTTGTAAAAAGTTAAAGAAAACGTTTTATATTATGATAAAATGTTATGTATAAGGACATGTATGAGGTTTGTAGCCATGAACCAAATATTTTAGTAAAGATAAGAAAAAGAAAGTATGTATGTATTAATAAAATGAGACAAATTTTTATTTAGATTAATATTAGTCCAGCTTTGTTAGTGGTATTTTGTTTATCTAATTAGATTATTCCTGTTATATAAGCGATGCATCACATGATGTGGAGTCCATGTGGCAATGACGTGGAGTCCACGTCATTGTCACGCCAATTGGACTTAACACTATGATGCAAAATAGCCATGTGACTTCGCAATTTGGCAATTTTAAGTATATGTTTTTTCTTTGAAAAAAAAATTTATAATTAAGGTTGTTAGCAAATTTAATCTTTTATCTGTTATGATATTATGTCACGATGACATAGCATTAATGTGCTATTTTTTATGACATCATGATAATGTGATATTTTTGTGATATCAGATGATGTGGCACTTTATGTGGTATTTTTGCAATGTTACAATGATGTGGCGTTTAGTCCATTCATACTTAGTTTTTTGTTAATTTGTTTTTACTAAACAAGTTGTAAAATGTAAGAAAACAATATTAATTAATTAACTGTCATAATGAAAACAAAATGTAAAAAATAGGACTAACGATGAAAAATTGAAAAGATAGTAATTGTTCGATATTATATGGACTTACTATGTCTTTTAAATTTTTTTTATTAATTTATTTCTACTAAATAAACTGTAAAATGAAAAAAAAATTAATTAATTAACTTTCACTATGGAAAACAGAATGTACAAAATAGAAATGAGGATGAAAATTCGAAGAAAGAATGTGGTAAAATGAGAATTAGTTCCAAATTTGCTAAAAATATGGCTCATTTAAAAATATGTATTGTTCCATTACGGTATTATATCCATTCGGTGTGCCGCTGACATGGACTTCATAGTAGTACAACATCTTAAAAATACCATTTTAGCATAATATCGGCACTATGTTGGATGAATTTGACACTATAATAGATAGAGGCTTAAACTACGATACTCTTTTTGCAAATAAAAAAAAAATATGTCCTTAAAATAACCAAATTGTAAAACCACAAGATGAGTTTTCATTACATCATTAGGTCCAATTGGACTTCATATCATCACCATGTAGACTCCACATCAATATCATTTCAACGCCACATTACAAAAATATTACATCAGCGCTACATTAGATGGACATAATGTCATCAATGAAAAGATAATGGTCTCAATTACAAAACCCCTTTTATCACGAAAAAATACCATATTTAAAATTAGGGTGTGCATTGGTTCAATTTTGAACCAAACCGAATTTATAAAAACCGAACAGAACTGATTAATATTCCAAACCAAACTGAAATATTTCAGTTTAATTGGTTTTGTTAACTAATTAATTAAATTTATATAAATTATTATTATTATTATTATTATTATAACCAAATAGCATAACTTTATTAATTATAATTAAATTAAATTAATTATCATAACTTTATCAAACATAACATATAAGTTAAAATTATAATTAAATAATATAACTATAGAGTAAGATAAAATAACATAAATTATGATAAATTGATATAATCATTACTTCATCAACTACTATAATTATTACAAATTAAATTTAATTACTATAATTTTATGAATTATCATAAATTGAAATCAATTATTATAACTTTATAAATTAAAACTAATTATCATAACTTTATCAATTACTCAAATTAAAATTAGTTAACATAAATTAAAATAAATTTTTATAGTTCATGACTTTATCCTAATATAAATCAAAATAAAATATTATAAATCATAATTTTTTATCTAAAAGTTATAATAAATTATTAAAATTAGTTAACATAAATTAAAATAAATTTTTATAGTTCATGACTTTATCCTACCATAAATCAAAATAAAATATTACAAATCATAATTTTTTATCTAAAAATTATAATAAATCATTAAAAAATAAATATATAAATAAAAGCTTGGATAGTTCAGTTTTATCGGTTTTTAAAAATTTAAAACGAACCGAACTAAATAAACCAAAAAACATTTGGTTCGGTTTTGTTTTGCACACTCCTATTTAAAATTATAAAATTGTAAAATTATAGGGCAGTTTTTTGCACTTTTTCCTAATTTTTTTAATGCTTTTATTTTATAAATTTAGTTGTTAAATTCTTAGATCTTGAATTATGTAGATTTTTTTTTTTAAAAAAAAGGAATTGACACTTGTAAAAATTAATAAAATCGAAATTTTTTTAATAAAAAAAGGTACACGATAATTATTTTATGAGAAGTGCTGTCAACACTTATATAATTTTCATTATATATTTCTAATATAAAAAAGATATATATCTTTTTTTTTTATATAAAATACCAATTTTTATTTGTAGAACTCATCTTATCTCATACTCCTATCATATTCTACAAGAAACCACTTTGCTCAAGAAAGAAGTAGCTACTCTAGGTTAGCTGCTTCAATTAGACAATGGTCATATAAAATAAAAATATTAAGTAATAACGCTATGGAAATTGGGGAAAAAAAGTTATATCTTTAAATAAGAATTAATATTTTTTGTATTTACTATAAAAATGTTAAATTTTTATAATGTTATTTGAATACTGTGAAAAAAATTGAAATTTCGTACTTTTTACAATTCTCACGAATAAAAATTTTAACCAAATAATTAGCTTTTAAAATATAAAATTAAATCATAGTAATTTTATATGGCTTAATTTATTTTGTGCCACTTTATTTCACTTGTATTATATACTTATATTTTTATGTAAATTGAATAATACTAAAAATATGCTGATAAAGCATAAATAAGTTTGAACAAAAAATAATATAAAAATAAGTGGGATAAATTATAAATAGAATTTTTGTTATAAATTTTGAAATAGAAAATAGCTAGTATATATTTCTTACTAAAATAATGAGTAGTTATTAGATGGATTCAGATAATTAAATATATATCAATAAATAATTGAATTATATATATATATATATATGTGTGTTATATTAGCTTTAACTAATAAAAATAAAATAATTATGATTGAATTAGTTTATAAATTATATAATAAATTGAATTTATATAAAAATTTCTCTAAAATAATATATGGAAGCATATTAATTAAATAAAAATGAAGATACTTCTTATATTTTCTCCCACCAACCCCCATACCACAAAGATAAATTTCTATAATATTATTCGAAGATTTTCTACAATTTTTACAAATGAATATATCAATCAAATAATTGACTTTTAAAATATAAAATTAGATCATAATAATATTATAAAAGTCAATTTATTTTGTGACACTTTATTTTATTGTATTAGAATACTAATATTTTAATATAGATTGAACAATACAAATAAAATAGACTCATAAAATATAAATACTTTAATATAGTTTGAATAGAAAATAATATAAAATAAGTGGGATAAATTATAAATAGAATTCTTGTTTTAAATTTTGAAATAGAAAAATAGCTAGTATTTTGTATTAAAATAACACAAAATTATTAAATATATTTAATTTATTGCGCTATCCATAAACTATTAGTTTAATTTATAAATTCTAGCCGATAAAACGTAAATACTATAATATTTATTTTAATTAATAAAAATAAAATAATTAAATATATATCAATAAATAATTAGTTTAATTTATAAATTCTAATCCATAAAATGCATTGGATAGGAAATAGTAAAAAATTTATTAAATAAATTCAATTTAATATATTATTTTTAAATTAATATAATTATTAATTAATAAAAATAAAATAATTAAATATATATTAATAAGTAATTAGTTTAATTTATAGATAAGATAACATTTTATTTAAAAATATTTCTAAAATAATATGCGAAACCACGTCAGGACAAAAAAAAATGATGGAGGCCGTTTCTGACATTTTCGCCCACACCCACCTACCCACTTACCTACCTCATGTCGCTGGATTCATCGCCTTCCCTCTCCTACCACGTCAAATTCATCCGTCAAAAAACACTAACGCCGTCAACTGCCGGTCTAATATTTCCTCTCAGCTCTCACCTACTCCATTTGCATACAGCCACACGCCTCACCTAACGTGGCCATCAACCTCCAACCTCCTCATTCATTATAAATTCCCCAAAGCCTTTGTTTCTCTCAACTACCTCTCTCCCTACTTCTCTTGATCTCAAACTAATCCATTAATGGATTTTCTACTCTTAGAGAAGACCCTTTTGGGTCTTTTCTTCGCTGTAATTTTAGCCACTGTCGTTTCCAAGCTTCGCGGTAAGCGTTTTAAGCTCCCACCAGGTCCTCTACCGGTCCCCGTCTTCGGAAACTGGCTTCAAGTCGGCGACGACTTAAACCACCGGAATCTCACCTACCTCGCCAAGAAATTCGGCGATATATTGCTTCTCCGTATGGGGCAAAGAAATCTGGTAGTCTTGTCTTCACCTGATTTAGCCAAAGAGGTACTCCACACTCAGGGAGTGGAGTTCGGGTCAAGAACCCGAAATGTCGTATTCGATATATTTACCGGTAAAGGACAGGATATGGTGTTCACGGTGTACGGTGAGCACTGGAGGAAAATGAGGAGAATCATGACGGTTCCTTTTTTCACTAGTAAGGTAGTTCAACAGTACAGATATGGATGGGAAGATGAGGCGGCGAGAGTGGTGGAGGACGTGAAGAAGAACCCAGAAGCCGCCACTAATGGGATTGTGTTGAGGAGGAGATTACAGCTGATGATGTATAATAATTTGTATAGGCTTATGTTTGACAGGAGATTTGAGAGTGAGGATGATCCTTTATTTAATAAGCTTAAGGCTTTGAATGGAGAAAGAAGTAGATTGGCTCAAAGCTTTGAATATAACTATGGTGATTTTATTCCCATTTTGAGACCTTTCTTAAGAGGTTACCTGAAGATCTGTAAAGAAGTTAAAGAGAGAAGATTGCAGCTATTCAAGGATTACTTTGTTGAAGAAAGGAAGTAAGTTCTTTTTTCTTCTTTCTTATATATGGTTTCTTTTTTTTTTTT
>CATIWF010138939.1:0-47534 GCA_949630135.1 Balakata baccata
AAGGAGTATAAGGGGTTCAAAAGTCGAGCCCAAGCCTGAGTATGAAAAGCCCATTTTTATATCCATCCATTACATTACAACTGAGAGCCTGAGTATGAGAAGCCCATTTATCTCTCCATCCCTAACAACTCAGACCTCATATCCTCTAGAGACGCAGTAGAAGAAATATCCAGAGTTCAGACCCATAAACCACAACAACAACGAATTTCCCGCCATTTCAAAATCTAGCTTTTTCGACACTCTCCACTCCCCTCATATGCTGGCGATTCAAAAGAGGTCACTCTCTGCTTTAATGGGAAACAAATAATTTACATAGAAAATGACGAGAATGGAAGCTACGAGGAGTAGAAGAAGAACTAGCAGAGGGTGTAAAAAGCCCTTTTCTGATTGCACCAACACCATTGATTTAGTGAACCCATCTCAATCTTCATCAACATCCACTAGAAATTCGTCTTCCTTCATTAAACCCAGTAATTTGCTCAACACAAACACTGCCAAAACTGGAACCAGTCCCACTGTTGGCCGCAAAGGCGACAGTAACCCATCAAACCCTACTGCTGTTTTGGTTCCTTCTGTTTCCACGCCTTCTCGGACTCCTAAGCCCTCCTTTCCTGAAGGTAATTTTGATGTTCCCCTTTCACTGGAACTTCATTTGCGGAATTTGAATTGGATTTTTTTTTTTCGGCTTTAATTGTTTGTTTGTTTTGTTATCCATCGTACTACTTATTTTGGGGTTTGGTAATGGAGCAGACTTTGCTTCTATTAGTTGCATCCAAGATAAGATTTAAGTTTTCTTTAGCGTGCTATATAAAAATTTTGACTACGGGAATGGATTAGTATATAGATTGGCCATTTTTATTTTGAATAATTCTAGTTTATTTCCTTGGATCTATACTCTGCTGGGTATTATTTTGAAGAAAATTAAGTTCCAAATCATGTTTAGATGGTCATTTTAAGAATCTAAGGTAATTAGGAGGATACTAATGAATTTTGAAATGCTGCTATATCAGGTTTTAGATTGTTGCTTTCTCCTGTGGTTTGTATTTGTATCGTTGTAATTCATATTGATTTTTCAACTCTATGCATGTTGCAAGTCTTAGTCCTAACGAGGATGTTTTCTAACATGTGGTAGATGCTGCTAGTCCTAAGGTTTCTGAGCCATCTTCGGTTTATGGTCGGAGACAATCTGCAGATAAAAGAAAGAGAAAAGGGAAGGAAATTGCTGTGTCTATGAGTTGCTTTCCTGCAATAAAAACTTGTTTCAATAGGTTAATTATCTCAACTTTTCCCCCTTGCTCTGCAGCAAGTCATTTACAACTGAAGTAGTATGTATATTTAATTTTGACGTAAAAGTAGAAATCCTGATGAGCCTCATACTCGTAATTAATTGACCATCATATTATGGTGAATTGTAGTTCATGTTGTGTCGAAAATAACATTCACTTGATGATGGCTAAGGGATGCTCAATGCTAAGAATAAATGTTCGCCAATTTCGTGAAATGGAATAGAAATAGTTAAAAATAAAAAAAAATAAATAAAAAGCTGAATGAGGATTAAATTTAAGTTTGTAAATAATGACAAGTATGGCATATAATGATCTGAAAGCTTAGCGGTTGGATTTCAATTTGCCTTTTAACTTGGGAACTCACTATTGTGCTAGAATATAGAATAGTGCCATTTTGTATAACTGGATATGGTAATATAATGCCTGTTTTTACTTTGGTTTTACCTTGCGAATTTCATTTGTAGAGACTTTTGAGATTGATGGAACCAAACATTTTGGTTTTGGCTATTATGTAGAGATGAAATGAGTGTAGATGGAGTTACTAGTCTATCCAAAGCATGTACAGAGCCTAACAAAAAGGTTAGGAGATTTTTACCCATAGAATTCTTGTTGCTTCAACTCTCTACTTTTATCTGTGGCTTATATGTTTTCTCCACTGTTGTTCAAATCATTGCATGTTAATCTGCTGGGAAATATTTGTCTTCTGCATATATAGGTTTATGTCGATCAATGCAATTCCTGTGCTTACTAGACCTGTGGAAGAGTGGTATCTATTGGCACTGACTGAGTGATTCCATTTTCAGCCATATATATTCTCTGGAAGTTTCATTATGTGGTATTGCATTGCCATAACTGCAAGCTGAATTTTGAAACTTTCATGGTTATATTCAAATTTCATCCTGCATAGGTGGTGGGCTTTTATACTGATCTCTACTTTGCAGAATGGCCTGTTGCCATAAAACGAATCGATCTATGTTCTTTGCTGAAGCTGGGAAACAATTTATATATATCAACATATTGTTTTTAGATACAACTATCCCTGTCCCCTTTTCCATCAAATCATGTCTGATATTAAAACATCTTTTCGTAACCAACTTCCTGCTGTGCATTCAATAGAGGGTCCATAGTAACGGCTATTGCTTTTTCATGATCATATTGCAGAAGCGATACCAGAAAACTGCAAAGGAAGATGTTGCCCAGCATGCCCTGCCACAAGATTTCATTGAGCAGCAAAGAGCTTACTTTGCAGAAGTTGATGCTTTTGAACTATCAGAGGAGGAAGTTGCTTCAATTGATGAGTTAGACTAAATGATTTGATGAGTTGGACTGAATGAAAGCGAGATGAAGTTTAGGATGAGCAAACAACGCACGCTAACGTCAAAAATCTTACTGTATAGTTGATATTAGTTTAATTAGTTTTATAATCTGCTGTGCTTTCCACTAACCAATCATAAAATATGAGCACTTGATAATCATCCTGTTGTAGCCTAATGAACAAGAAGAGATGGTTACTCAAATAGAAAAGAGAGTATGTTGTTCTGATTTTTAATTCACATATTCATACATGACAGGGAATTTACCCAGTTAAAGGCTGTCTACTGCTCAATTGTTCTTATTATCATGATATACAATATAATTCAATTAAATGATCAGTCCACAATAGAAGTGCATTATCATGCTCCAATCTTTCATAATCAGCGGCTATTCATTATCCACTCCTCTTCTCTTTCCAGGCCACGGCGCTCACCTCCAAATGGGTAAAATTATTAGGCAGCAGATGAGGAAGAGAGTACTGATGTCATAGAACCTAACCAACAATGGTATGCTTTCATCTTCAAGAATTTGTCGATACTTGTTTCATCTCTGTCTACCAATTGAAGAACCTCAAATAAAATCATCACTTGCAATCGACGAATTCTTGACGATAAACTGCAAATCCGTCCTATGTATTATATTACTTCTTTCGGCTCATTGCCACGTCCTTCACATGAGACATGTTTTTTGGTAACGGTATCATTTTTTCAATGTTAACATTCCTCCAACTTTTGGTCTATTCTAAATGCTTTCTCATTTATATGTTGGATGTTAAATCAACATTAAACATAATTTTGTTCTGACAATTACCCAAAAGTAAGTTGTGGAAATGTGTACAGAAAATTTTTTATTAATTACAGCAATTAATTGAGCATATTGTTTATTGACAATATCAAATCAACTCTCATATTTTCAAGAGAAGAAATTTCGTTCCAACTGAGCAAAAAAAAAAAAAAAAGAAGTCAAGTTTTCTAGTAATTTAAACACATTATGTTATTAATTTTCAACAGAAGAATTCTATAATATTACTATTGATTGCAATAATGTTTCATTTAATAATAATATTTGGCGTACAGTGGCATCTACAAATTTTTTCATTTATAACCATAATTTACTTTTCTCTTCGGCTGTTTGTTTTCTACTTTTAAATGCAGCTTTAATCGTGATCGAAGGTCCTGAGTTGGGATTTTTCTTTGAGAGAAAAAATAATAATTACATCGATTAAATTCATTAATTTTTCAAATCACACGATGCTTTTGTGACTTTTATCCTATTTCTTTTAACTGATTTTTTTTTTTCTGTATTAGTTGTGTTAGCGAAACATTTTATTAGAAGAAGATGAAAACGCATCCCTCTTGTAAAATATTTACGTTTTTTGAATTATCCTCTGCAGAAACATGAGCGCAACTTTCGGAATTTCTAAAGCTCTAATGGCCCACCAGTGATAAGACCTGTCCAGTCCGAATGAAATTTTGCAGCACCGAATACATTGACTTTCAGCATACAAAACCTGCAAAATCACCCTGTCTCAGAAAGAAAAAAAAGAAAGAACTATGGCTGATCTTGCCATCAGTTTATTTTCTTTGGTGGAGGGAACGCTCTCCAAGGTGATTTCACTTATCACTGATGAGATCATTCTTCTCTGGGGTCTCCCTAAGGATATGCGAAAGCTTAAAGTTTCACTTTGCACGATTCTGTACATGTTGCAATATGCAGAGCAGCAACGAGCGACACATGAGGCTCTAACAGGGTGGTTAAAGGAGCTCAAAGATGTGGCTTATGATGCTGAAGATGTTCTTGATGAGTTCGCTTATGAGAGTCTTCGACGGGAAGTGGAAATTCAACATCTGCCGGAGACAAAGGTATGCAACTTCTTTCCACTGCCCAAAAGCTCTCGCTATGTAAAGAAGGTTGCTTTTCAACACAAAATGGCTCACAAGATTAAGAATTTACTCCAGTCAATGGATGAGATACAAAAAAAAGGTGTTGGCTTGGGACTGATTAGGGCTGTAGTTCCTCAAGTGAGGCAGCTACCGGATACAAACTCTGTACCTGATCGTGTCACAGATTCTCTACTTGATAATTCTAGAGTTGTAGGAAGGGAAGATGATGTGTCTAAAATTGTGAACTTGCTGACTTGCTGCTGTGATCGACAACCTCTTATTGTTATTCCCATTGTGGGGATGGCCGGTTTGGGGAAGACAACTTTAGCAAAATTAGTTTTTAAAGAAGCAAAAGAGAAGAAACTTTTTGATGAAACTATATGGGTCTATATTTCTGATAACTTTGAAATTCCGCAGATCATAAAGGAAATGTTGGAAAATTTTGATGAAAGCACGGGTGGGTTAGAGAATATGGATGCAATCATTAAACACCTCCAGCGAAAGTTGGATGGGAAAAAATTCCTTCTGGTACTTGATGATGTTTGGAATGAAAATCGCGACAAGTGGGATAATCTGAAGACTCATTTGTTAGCAGTTAGTGGAAATAATGGGAATGCTATTGTCGTCACAACTCGTACAGAGGGAGTAGCATCTACAGTGGAGACTAATTCTCTTTATAGGCATACGCTTACTTTGCTACCCGACGATGAATGTTGGTCCATTATCAAGCAAAGAGTGGTTAGTGATGGAGGAGCACTAATACCTTCAGACATGGAGGCCATAGGAAAGGACATTGCACAAAAATGTAGAGGTGTACCACTAGTTGCAAAGGTTTTGGGCGGGACAATGAGCTTTAACAGGGATATGAAAGCGTGGTTGTCAATTAGAAATAGCAGTGCTCTGAATACGTTTGAAATTGAGGATAGCATCTTACCTATTTTAAGACTAAGTTTTGATCGTTTGCCTTCATATTTGAAGCCATACTTTGCAAATTGTTCAATATTTCCAAAAGATTCTTATATTGAAAAGAGACAACTAATTCAACTTTGGATGGCTGAAGGCCTTTTTGATCCATCTAATCAAGATGTTGGGAACCAATATTTTAATGCTTTGCTTCTGAATTCCTTTTTCCAATATGTAGAAAGGATGAGTTTGATAATATTAGGTGTAAGATGCATGATTTGATACATGATCTTGCATTATCTATTTCAAACTCAGAAACCTTGATAGTGGACACTAATTCTGTTGGTATTGGAGATATTTCTGGTGTTCGTTATCTAAATCTCATTGGTGACGGGAAGCCTCTGCCGGTATTTCCAAAAGATGGTGCAAAAAAGCTTCGGAGTTTATTTATAACGAATGTTGCATTCCATGAATCATTGATGTTGAAAAGCTTGCGGACTCTGAACTTGGAAGGTGCAGATATGGAAGAGTTGCCATCTTCAATTGATAAGCTGAAACATTTGCGATATCTTGATGTCTCTCGTTCTAAAGTCAAAGCATTTCCAGAATCCATCCTTAAGCTTTACAACTTGCAAACTCTAAGATTCCTATGGTGCTATCTGCTTGAAAAAGTTCCTAGAGACATGAGCAATTTGATCAGCTTAAGGCATATTGAGTTTTCATATGCAGAGCACATGCCAGGTAAGATGGGACGCTTAACTCGTCTTGAAACATTGCCCATATTTGTGGTTGGTCCAGATAGGGGCGGTGATATTCAAGAACTAAAATGCTTGAACAGACTTGGAGGGGAATTGAGGATAGAAAATCTTGAGAAGGTCAAGGGCAAAAAGGAAGCTGAAAAAGCAAACTTGCATCAGAAAACAGAGTTAAAAGCATTGCAACTTGTATGGAGCTATGGAAGAGAAAGCATCGACAATAACGATGAGGAAGTGTTGGAAGGTCTTGTGCCTCACTCAAACATAAAGAGCATAGAGGTTGTACATTATTTGGGTGATAAGCTCCCATCATGGCTGTCGATGATGAAAACTCCAAGTCACGGCGATTCTTTCATAGTATTTGATAATTTGGTGGAGTTGAAATTGATGAAATGCAGATGGTGCGAAGAAATCCCAAGGTTAGGTCATCTTCCTCGTCTTAAAATTCTTGAGATAAAAATGATGCAAAAGGTGAGATGTATAGGAAATGAGTTTTACAGCATAGATGGTCAAAACATGAACACTGAATGGAGGCTATTTCCGGCATTGAAAGTGTTATCTTTAAGATGGATGGAGAGCTTAGTAGAATGGACGGCACCAGTAGTTGATGAAGTCACTGTATTCCCTTGCCTTGAGGAGTTGTGCATTGACAATTGCAAACAGTTGAGGGAAATTCCAATAGGAGGTCGGTCATCAATTGCAAAATTGGAAGTCATTGGTTGTGATGAATTGAGTTATTTATTTGATGAACTCCACTCTTTTCCTTGTCTTAGGAGTTTATCAATCCATGAATGTAACAAATTAACTTGTCTACCAAGTGGGCTACAGTCATGCATGTCTCTGGAAGACTTGAGAATAAGGTGGTGCGAGGGGCTAACGTCAGTTAATGAAGAAGATTTAGGGAATTCGAGTTGTTTTGTTTCTTTAGAGATAACTGATTGTACGAGGTTAAGTAGGATTCCAGAGAGAATGTTATGCGGACTCCTTGGATTAAAGAGATTAAAGATTGGTGGTTTCTCTGAAGAGTCGGATGATTTTTCCTACCTTAATTTCATCCAAGACCTCTCGTCTCTTGAAGACTTGACTATATATGGGTGTTTTGGAGATGGAAATACGTCTCTGCTGCCACATCAACTTCAAGGTCTCACTGCCATCAAGTCTTTACGCATAGGATATTTTGATGGAATGGAAGCTTTACCAGACTGGCTGGGAAACCTGGCCTCTCTTCGATCTCTTGAGATTTTCAGTTGTCGAAATCTAAAGTATCTTCCAACAGCCGCAGCTATGCAACGCCTCTCCCAGTTGAAGTATCTGCTTATTTCGCTATGCCCCCTTCTTGAGAAAAGTGTCGTGAAGGGAAGTGGCCCTGAGTGGGACAAGATTTCTCATATCCCTGCGATTGACATAGATTAATTAAGAGGTAAATTTTATATTTTTTAATATTTGTGAGGAATATGAATATTTTCTCAGCTTTCAGTTAGTAGGGTAAATTATATGTTTAGTGACAAACATGCAAGACTACTCCAATTTCAATTGTCCGTTCCATTGAAGGATATACTATATCAGAAAATAATTTATTTTTTAAAATTCCCCTCTATTTTATATTCCCTTTTCCTGTCCACTTTAGTAGCCTTTTTCACTGAATTAATTTAACTTTAAAGTTTCACGAATTTAAATTCCTTCATCCACAATAAATATAAGCTTCTTTTTTTTTTTTTTTTTTTGAAACTCATGTTTTCCGTCTTTCTAATTTTCTCGCAGAATTATCCCAGATTGGATGAATTTATGATCCTAAAATGAAATCTACTGTCTCAAGTTTCAATTGCTTAATTATGTTTGTAGTGTCGATATTATTTGCTTTGAGTCAATAATTAACTGATATGGAATTTAAGGATGAGAAAATTAAGGACGGAAGATGCATGCATTGCTTTTTCAGGTAAGAGGTTCATTTCATTTTCATGCTATGATGAATTGTCTCTCAATTTTTTGTTTAATATTTTGATATACTTTTTTTTTTAAAATGACTAGAGCTCTATGAAACCAAAAAAATCGGTATCCTAATTTTAACAGGTTATTTGAATTTTCAATTCTAAATATCTCAAATTAGTATTGACTAAAGACCAGTTTTTGTGTAATTGACTGTAAATATGCAGAGCTTATCATTGTGTATTCATCAAACCAAACAAGGACACTGATCACAGCATTTCATTGGCAGCAAGTTGGTCCCAAATGGAACACTTACATAGAGGTTTTGAATATTAATGTTTCTAGTTAAATTTGGTTTGACCTATTTGAGTTTTATACAGAGAGTACTGATGTAATCTTTGCAAAAAGTTTCATTAGAATGTTAAATAACTTGGTATTGAAATTAAAGTAGTTTACTGGCAATAGGCATTGAAGCTCTCTTTCGTTTCATTAATCAATGTCTTCCAGTTGCTCAGTCTATGCAGCAAAGGGAGTTTGGCATGATGAATTTAGTTTGCTTATTGAAGACTGCTGCTATATTATGTCTTGTATTCCCGGTGCCTCTGTGACTTTTGTCAGACGCCAAGCGAATGCAATGGCTCATTCCTTGGCCGAACTTTCCAGCATGTATTCTGGCTTTATGGTGTGGCTCTTTCCTCCAAATTGCGTCCATGCCTTGTTATGTAATGATTGTTTTGATGAATGCAATTTCATTGGGTTTTCAAAAAAAAAAATCAATTTCTTCATGCATACGTTTTTCCATGTAAAATTATTATTTGACTAGCATCTCATTTTTACAATAATAAGAATAATTGAGCATAATTTGGTCCTCTCCAATGTGAGAGTTTTGGATATGTCCTCTCTATTGTGAGAGTTTTGTTTTTTATTCTTTATCATAAAGCATCTGTTCTGTCGTTCTCTTAAAGTCTTTCAGTCTTTGAGTTTGTGCTTTTTGGTTTTGTTATTATGAATTTGTCATTGGGGAATTTGTCCCTATTATCATATGAGGAGTTAGAAGATCTCGCACTTGAAGGGGGATTTTGTTAGTTGATGTGTTTAGGACTGCCAAGCTGGAAGTCCACGTGTCCAAGTACAAATGAGCTAGAGAGTTGGTTGGCACTTAGCTAAAGAGTTAGTTGCAAACAAGAGAGCTAGCTGGCACTAAGGGGGAGTGTTAAGAGCAGTGTTTAGGACTACTTGGCTCTAGCTATCATATCCTTGCTTTCATTAGATGATTAGGTTTTCTTTTTTGCTAACCGATTCAAATCATTTATTTTCTGGATGTTGTTTTGCTGCTTCATGTTGGTCCATTGTAGGTTTATCAGATTTGGGAGGGAAATTTTTTACCTCTCATTCTAAATATGTGGATTGGTTGTTTGGTATTATAGATGATGAAGATGATCTAAGGAAAGGTAGATGTTATAGGATCTTGTGGGGTGTTTGGAAACAACGCAACAATCAGTACTGGTCTAAGTCACATCTGGATACGGGGAGGACTGTTAAGGGTGCTTTGGTACTATTGGTTGACTAGGCATCTACAAAATCTAGAGCTCTGGGTGGTTCCATTGTTACTAACTTTTGCAGGTACCAACATGGTGAAAACCTCCTCCTGGTTACCTAAAGTGCAATGTGGATGCTGCAACTTTCGACGAATGTCACAAAATTGGTGTTGGCTTCATTATTTGTAACTCAGAAGGGCAAATAATCATATGCATGTCTCGCTCCATCGATGGAAGCTGAAGCAATTGCGTTACGGGAAGCTCTAGTTGGTTAAAGCAACAGCAACTAAGGAATGAAATTCTTAAGCTCGATTGCTTACAAGTTGTCTAAGCTGTCTATAGTTCTCCAATGGGTCTTAATGAGTTCCATGCTCTAATTCAATATTGATGACATAAGATAATCTCATTAGATTACGATCTCCTAATCCATGATCCAATGATCTGTTGATTCCAAAAGGGAGACGCTACACGATAAAAAAGGTCCTGGTGATAAGAGATAATCTCACTAGATTACGATTCCGTGATTCATGATCCTATAATCCATTGATCCCAGAAGAGAGATACTACGCGATCAGAAAAGGTCTCATTATCTCATGATCATATGATCTTATGACCCTATCCCATGATTATGATATCATATGATCTTATGACCTTATCCCATGATTATGATCCACAACCCTATGATCCAATGATCCTAGAAGGAAGACACCACGTAAAAGGTTTTCTTGATCCCTACAAACTCATGGTCGTATGACCCCTGCAGCTATATCACTGATCCTCAAGATTCGAGATCCGAGATCCCTATAAAGGACAAAAATACTGCACAGCTACATTGCATAGAGTAGGGCGCCAATATGACAGGTGAGAAATATTAAATGCGTATACAGCTTGAGCGCGGCGCCTGATGACTAACATGGGCAGTTAGTCATAATCATGATCTAGCAAAGTCGGCTTAAGACATGTTGTGACAGAAAGCGATTAGACATATAACGGGGAAGATGATTATAAAAACCCTAAGCAACATACGTAAAAGGCAGGCTAACTCTTAAACTTTCAAGTTACATTTCTCTTTACTTTTTCCTCTTACCGACTTGAGCATTGGAAGGGCTTCATCGGAGCCTCTCTCCGGTCAAGTCTTGTTGTTGTAGCCGTGCAAGGACCACTAGAAGTTATCATTGGTGCGGTGAGCGTGGTCCATGGCTAACGAAACACCTGGAGGAGGACTAAATTCAAAGACCTTGGAAGGAACTTCCCATTCCACCATCGCCAATCTCCGTGACACCCCGTATCCCCCCGTAACTTGAATCCCGCCTTGAACCATCTTACTACTGGACCTATGCCTAATTCCACTTCAGACATTTTTCATGTTTTGCAACAGCTTATAGCCATCATCAATGATATGAAACAAGACATAGTCACGCTTAAAAACCAAACACCAACCCCTTTCCAACACCACCAAGATGAGCATGAAGAAATTTCCGCCTCCACCCGAGACAGATCTTTTACCAATACACTCACCAAACTCCACCTGCTGCCCAAGGAACATTAATCACCAAAGCTGACCTATATCACACAGTAAAAAGTCTCATGAAAGAGTTTCATCCCTCGTCTAGAGATTTCGATTATAGTCTCCTATCACCTCACTATTGGGTGAACATTTGGTGCAAGATCCTTTTCCAGATATCAAATTGCCATGTCTACCTACTTATGGCGATTCTGGAGAGTCCCAGAGTCACGACTCTCAGTTTCGCACCATTATGGCTTTGTACACAAACCAAGACTCAGTACTTTGCAAAGTCTTTCCGACCACACTGGTCGGTTTAGCCCAGCAATGTTATCAAGGCCTCAAACCAAACTGTATACACTCTTTTGAACAGCTAGCTCAACTCTTCAATACGTGTTTTGTCACTAGTATGCGTATTTGCAAAGTATCAGTGGATCTTCAGAAGGTGTATCAAAAGGAGGAAACCTAAGGGAATATGTCGAATGTTTCAATAAGGAAGTCGTCTTAGTAGATGAATTGGACCATAGTGTCGCAATTAGAGCATTCACGGCAGGAACCACATCCAAGTTTCTATACAACTCATTAAACCTAGACCGATCCCACAGTTTCACCAATCTCATGATCTGCACCAGGCATCACATCCAAATAGATGAAACCATGAGAGTAGATGGTGATGCTCTCGAGTTACGGATACTGATGATGGCACAATCTTTTGATCGGTAGGATCCTCCCCTCCCCCGAGAAGGGGGGGCTAACTATTCAAACAAAAATGAACGGCGTGATCAGCTGCCATATAAGGGACAATTAGAACGAAGGCGGGGATATCAAGATCGTCCTTATCCCTTTGATAAAAAATACACTCCTCTGAACGTCTCTAGAGGGGAGGTGTTGATGGCTGCCAAGCACACTGGAGAGTCATTAAGATGG
The DNA here is from genome assembly GCA_949630135.1 of Balakata baccata. Taxonomy (NCBI): domain Eukaryota; kingdom Viridiplantae; phylum Streptophyta; class Magnoliopsida; order Malpighiales; family Euphorbiaceae; genus Balakata; species Balakata baccata. The sequence continues at coordinate 12,037 of CATIWF010138939.1, forward strand.
CCCGATAAGCTAAATCCTAAGCACCCTGAGAAAAGAGATCAAAGTAGATATTGTGATTTTCACATGGATCACGACCATGATATTGAAGAATGTTGGCAACTGCAAGATGAGATCGAACAGCTCATACAAATGGGATCGTTGAGGTAGTTTATGCGATTGAAAGTCCCACATGAAAAAACAGGGCCACGAGCTTCCTCATAACCTGATGCCAAACTGAATGGGCCAAGGGGAGAACCATCGGCTCTAATCAACATCATTGTTGGTGGAGTCAACTTATCAAGACGAGTACCCGGGAAACGAAAAAGAGGTATTTATATTGTCAATAGCCAAAATCGACTGGCTCCAATTACTTTCTCTACTCAAGACGGTCTCTGGTTGTCTCATGGTCATGACGATGCATTTGTCGTAGAAGGCTGCATCCACAATATACTAGTAAGGAGGATCTTAGTTGACAATGGAAGTGCGATCAATCTTCTAACACTTGCTATTTTTCGTGCCTTGAAGGGATCCATCTTTAACCTTAAGCCAATCTCTCCTGCTCGTAGGATTGGGCGGATAACCATCCAATCGAGGGATTTGGTTGGCTGACGATATAAATTGGTACAAATGAGGAATACGAAGACTTCCTTGTGAACTTTAGAATTATGGATATCCTTTTCCCTTACAATGCAATTTTGGGGCGACCATTTCTCCACGACTTTTGTGTGTCCACGAACATCAGATATTTAACAATGAAAATCCCCACCACCCGGGGAGAGATCGTAGTAAGAGGAGGTGGATAGGTAGCCAGCACAGCTTGTGCAATGGCACTCAAAGGGGTCACAGAAACACTGACTGTGGACACCCTAGCCAAGGAACCCTCAGCAGATAGCCCGACACCCATGGAAGACATCGAATCAGTGATCATCGATCAAGACAGGTGTGTTCAGATAGGGGGAAGCCTTAGGAAGGATGTTAAAGATAAGATTCTTTCTACCATAAAAGAATAAGTAAACGTCTTCCCATGGGTCCTATAGGATATTCAAGGAGCAAATCCAGAGCTCATTAGTCAGCGCCTAAATATTAGTGAACACGCCAAGCCAGTCAAATAGAAGAAACGACAGCACACTTCAGACAGACAGGTGGCCATCTCTTACGAGATAGATAAACTTTTGCAAGCAGGTTTCATCAGAGAAGCACATTACCCTGAATGGGTTTCAAATGTGGTAATGGTAAAAAAACCCAATAGTAAATGGTGAATATGTGTGGACTTCATCGACCTGAATAAGGCTTACCCAAGAGATCCATATCTGCTCCCTAACATCAATCAATTGGTTGACTCCACAGCATGATATGGGATGTACACATTCATTAATGCATACGCTGGACACCACCAAATACCGATGGATCCAAAAGACCAAGAGAAAACCACTTTCATCACCGATCAGGGTCTATACTACTACATTGTCATGTCGTTCGGTCTAAAAAATGCTAGTGCTACATACCGCTCCGAGCTTTAGCTGAATCTAGAGAAATGTGTCTTTAGAGTACAATCCAGCAAATTCCTGGGATTCATGATCTTATAGAGGGGGATCAAAGCAAATCCCAAAAAGATTTAAGCAATAGTAGACATGCTCCCTCCAAAAACCATAAAAAAAGTTCTAAAGTTTAATGGAAGAATTACCGCCCTAAGGCGTTTTATTTCATGCTCTGCCAAAAGGTGCTTGCCGTTCTATAATGCTCTCAAATGCCAAAAAAAGTTTGAATGGAACGAGGAATGTCATAATGCTTTCAAGAATCTCATAGCCCTCCTTTAGTCACCCTATCTCCTTTTTAGACCCATGGAAGGTGAAAGTTTATTCCTTTACCTTTCTACAACCCACGAAACCATTGGCGCTGTATTGATCTGAGAAGAAAAGGAGGAATAGTATCCTATCTATTATTGTAGCTAAGTCCTAAGAGGAGCAAAAACACGGCATTCCAAATACAAAAAAAAGGCCTATGCCCTATTTTTGGCAACTAGGAAGCTTTGGCCTTATTTCGAGGGTTTCCAAATCATAGTATGTATAGACCATTCCCTCAGGAAAATCTTGCACAGTGCAGATGCCACAGGATGAGTAATAGAGTGAGCCACTCATATCAGTAGTTTCAACGTTCAGTATGAACTGAGGAAAGTAATGAAGGCTCAAATCCTAGCTGATTTCATAACGGAATGCAACATAGAAGATCATGAAGAAGAAAAACCATATGGAAAAGCTTGGACGTTATATGTCGATGGAGCATCCGGATTAGAAAAGGCGGGAGTTGGCATTATTCTTACCAGTTCAATCGGATTTAAGATTAAGTGCGCTATGCAAATCCTGTTCCCTACAATTAATAACATTACTGAGTACGAGGCTATGTTACTAGGGATTCATGCCGCACGAAAAGGCCGGCAAATCTTATTATTCGCAGTGACTCCCAGCTCGTCACTAAACAAATCACAAATGAGTTCGAGGCAAAGGAAGCCGAGATGGTAAAATACATGGAGAAAGACAACAAATTGCACTCCTAAACATGGATGGTACAAAATTGTCGGTTGAATCCCTCGATCCTACAATGCGGAAGCGGATGCATTGTTGAAACTCACTCAGGAAAGGGGGTCATTTCCTCCACATGTGCTAACATGATCACTTATCTCGCCAAGTCATTCCACGGAACCGGTGTTCATAGTAGGGGGAGGTAGTTGGATGACACCGATCATTGAATGGTTAGAAGAGGGAAAGCTTCCAGCAGAAGAATCTGAACACAAGAAGTTCTTGAGGAAAGCCGCAACATACTCTTTTCATGAGGGAATACTATACAAACGATCTCACACCCACCCTTGGCTCAGATGTGTAAAGCCGACAGAAGGAAAATACATCTTAAGAGAGATACATGAAGGAATTGGGGGGGGGGGCACACAAAGGCGTCAAAGCTACAGCAAGAAAAACTATTCTATAGGGGTATTACTAGTCTACATTAAACAAGGACGCTAAGCTACTGGTGGAAAGATGTGATAGTTGACAAAAACACGATCATTACGTTAATGCTCCCCAGACAATCAGCACCCCATAGGAGCGGCTTGGCCATTCGCACAATGGGAAATTGATATTGTAGGATCATTCCCAATAGCAAAGACACAGAAGAAATTCTTAATTGTGGCAGTAGATCACTTCCCCAAATGGGTAGAGGCAGCGGCGGTGCCTACCATCACTCAAAGAAAGATACAAAACTTCTTCTTTGATAAAGTAATATGTATATTTGGTATCCCTAACAAGATCATAACAGACAATAGCAAACAATTTGATAATCAGGAATTCCGACAATTTTGCAAAAACTTGAAGATAGATCTTTGTTTCACATCAGTCGCACACCCACAAACCAATGGACTAATAGAAGTCACTAATAGAACTATTGTCTGATGACTGAAAAAGAAGTTGAAAGAAGAAAAACGAGAATGGACAGAACATTTGCCAAAGTCTTATGGTCTTATACAACCACACCTAGGACTGCCACCGGCGAGACCCCATTCAGACTTGCATTTGGAATGGAGGCAATTACTCTAGTCAAAATAGGCATCCCAAGTTTCAGAGTGATCCATTACAATGAAGAAAGAAATCCTCATGAGGTGAGATCCAGCCTCGACCTCGTGGAAGAAGTGAAGGCAAAAGCAGCAGTAAAAGCAGAAGCATACCAAAACCGAGTAGCATGAACCTTCGACAAAGGGGTCAAACCTAGAAGCTTCTAGAAGGAAGATCTTGTTTTAATGAGAAAAGACATACAAAGAGGAGTAGCAAGAGTCGGCAAATTGGATGAAAATTAGGAGGGGCCCTACATCATCTCACAAGTAGTAGGATCTGCGACTTACAAGATCACTGACCATATAGGGAAGGTGCTCCCTCGAATATGGAATGCAAAGAACTTTAAAAAATACTACCAATAAGAAAGCTATGAGCATAAGTGTAACAGACACTACTATTTCTAGCAAATAAAACGATTTTATCAAAACTACATTATTACAGGATCCGTAATCAAATGGTCCTTGATCCCTCGAAAAAGGGACATTACATTATTACGAGATCCGTAATCAAATGGTCTCTAATCCCTTGAAAAGGGGACACTATATTATTACGGAATTAAACGGTCCCCAATCCCCTGAAAAAGGGACAGTACATTAATACGGGATCCAACGGTCCCTGATCCCCCAAAAAAGGGACACTACATTATTACGGGATCTGTAATCAAATGGTCTTTGATCCCCCAGAAAAGGACATTACATTATTACAGGATCTAACGGTCCTTGATTCCTAGGAAAAAGGACATTAATCCTAAGCAAAAATGCTCAGACATCAAGATTGTAAATAAAAGTTGCAAAAGAATCCAATACAAATCCACCATTTAGCTCTAAAAAAAATAATAAAAATAAAAATTTTAAGTAGCTGCTGGAGATCCAATATTGACAGCCCCTCTAGCTATTCTAGGGTTTGAAAGAGGACCTTTATCTTCCCTCTCCTCATCAAACTGCACAAAACTCAAATCCAAGTCGGGATATCACCTCTGGATTTGTCGAAGGACAAATTCCTTTGCTTCCTCTTGCATATCAACAATTTGAAGAACTATGGAATCAGTTCTTTGATTTAACTGCTCTATCTCCTTTTTATGATCCGCAAGCAAACCACTGTGACGTTCAGTCTCATTGATCAATTCCTCCAACAATTTGAAGAACTATGGAATCAGTTCTCGGATTTAACTGCTCTATCTCCTTTTAATGATTCGCAAGCAAACCACTGCGACGTTCAGTCTCATTGATCAATTCCTCTTTTTGTAGGGCCAGTTCTTGATTCTCCACTTCCCGAGCCTTCAGTCGCTCCTCAATCTACATAAATCTACCCTCGAGGATGTACTTCTCTACAGTCGCAGCCACCAACTCTTCCTTTTTAGCGGCCAATTGACTCTCCTTTTCTTATAGTAACTTTTCCATCTAGGACATCATTTCTTAGCTTGCCATTTGTCGCCTTGGAAGCAATAAAGTCCTTATCTAAGCTATTAAGCCTTTCGTAAGTTGTGGCTCCCATAGTCACTAACTACGAAAAGAGGCACCCAGAAGTTACCACCAACCATAAAGAATATGAAAAAGACAAAGGATAAAGAAAATGAATATAGTTTAAGACATGCATAAAAATTCATGAATACCTGAAAAAGGAAGGGTCAGCAACTGTTTCTCGAGGTTCGATCCAGTGGCCAGCCTTTCATAGGTGTCGACATCGTTAGGAAACTGGCAAGACTTGTGAGATCATAGCATGCGCCAAGTCGTTGCAATGACATACTGCTGGGGGATGCTTTATGCCTTACAGCTAGGGCTCATCGAAAATCCTCAAAGACTTCATATATATCAAAAGAGGAGCCCTACCTACAAGTCTCTTTCGAGGGATCCCAGGTGTCTATTGGATCTGCATGTTCAGGAGGGGTTCCATCCGCACCAATAGGAGATAAAGTGATCACCTCTCGAATATCCTCCAACCCAACCTCTTCACCGGTAGGAACCGAGGCCCCTAACCCCACCTCAGGTAGAGACCTTGTGATCCCAAACATAGGAGGACCAGCAACAAGCAACATCCTATAATCCTTTTCAAGAATAGACTTCGAAGATTCGGTATTGCTAGAGGGTTCACCCAAGCTCAAATGTGATGCTTTTCTCTTTTTCGAAGCTTTCACTAGCTTCCGCAGATCTTCCCTTGCCCAACAAACACAAAACAAGGTCAGTCACACGATCCACACTTAAACTAAGAAACAGACTAGCAAACTACAAGATTAAATAACCTCTTGGGTCAGTCAGTTGCTCCTGAAGATCATACATATATCGTAAGGACACACAATCATACCCTCGCACCAGGGCATTTTTTCTTGAGGAGTACCAACCCTTCCTTATCTGGATGGAAAGCTTAGGTTTCTGATCTGGATTATCTAAGCGAGCGTTCCAGCTTACAGGCAGATCCCCCTACCCCTTAGGGTTGGCTATAAAGAAAAATATTTTCTTCCAGGACGGATATGATTTGGGTAGATCAGTGAATAAGGCCAACCCAGGCTGAGTCTGGATGTAGCGATGCTCCTTTCGATGATTCAGAATGAAGACATGCTAAAAAATCTTCATGCTGAAGGGGATCACCATTTCCGTACACAGGTTCATAAAATTTGTGATCATAAGCCAACTATTGGAAGTCAGTTGGCTAACAGGAATATAGTACATATCTAGTATATTCCGCATAAAGCGATGGAGGGGGAACTGCAGCCCCAGCTTCAGAAACTCCTCATTCACCCCCATCTTACCACTTTCCATAATGGTAATGCCTTTTTTACTCGTATTGCTCAAAACATAGTTGGCAAGAATTCTATATTTGTGGAATAATGCCTTTTTTACCCGCAGTGCTCAGAAAATAGACCGCAGCCCCAGCCTCAGAAACTCCCCATTCACCCCCATCTTACCACTCTCCACAATGGTAATGCCTTTCTTACCCATAGTGCTCAGAACATAGCGAGAATTATATATTTGTGGAATAAAACAAGGTGTTTTTCCTTCAAGGTGCTCTCTTTGAAATCCACTAACCATACACTGTGAGAAGGGCGACAAGAAAGCAAATGTTGTAAAGGTTCTTGTGGGGGCAAAATATCAGCTGAAATAGCCAGGGCAGACACAAGCACCTCTAGGGCCACAATAGCCCTACCTGATGTGGAGGGTTAAGAGGATTGATCCTTCAACAAATGAGACAGGGGAATTTCATCATCATTGGGGGAAGGGACAGAATGTTTCCTACGTTCCAACCGAATTTCATCTGAATCCAAGTCAAAAATGTTAACGGCGCCAGTTGTGTCCCTACCAGATACCAAGGCTTTAGAATTCCCTAGAGAACTCATACCCCTCCCATACTTCATCACTTCAAAATCATTTTCCGAATCAGACACTAACGTGAACTGGTTGAAAAACAATAGAACAAGAAAAAATGAGGAAACAAGAAGAAAGACTTACTTGAAAGACTTATCGTGCTGTCGAAAACAATGGTGGCAAGTTAGCACTAGGAAGGCAACTTCCAGAGCGAATCGTTGTAGAACTCAGTCCAAAAATCCTAACAGCCAAACGCGCTAAAATGAAAGCAAGAAATGAAAAGCCCGAGAGACGAGAAAGATATGAAAAGAAACCATATTTGGGGTAGTTGGACTAGGCCAAATGGTCAAGCACCACGTGGAATCTAGTCATAATGACGAGCAGCATTTTTGAGGCAATATTAAAATTTTGAAAATAAGGCGCTAACAGATAAGTGCACTCTAGCCCTGACATCACTGAACATAATGATCGATGCTTGTGGAGGGGAAATATGATGACAAGAGATCATCTCAATAGATTACGATCCCCTGATTCACGATCCGTTGATCCTAAAAGGGAGACGCTACACGATCAAAAAAGGTCCTAGTGACAAGAGATAATTTTACTAGATTACGATCCCCTAATTCACGATCCTATGATCTGTTGATCACAGAAGGGAGATACTACGCGATAAAAAAGGGTCCCATGATCTCATGATCATATAATCTTATGACCCCATCTCATGATTATGATCCACAACCCTATGATCTAATGATCCTAAAAGGAAGACACCACGTAGAAGGTTTTCTTGATCCCTGCAACTATATCAATGATCCTCATTATTCGAGATCCGACATCCCTATAAAGGACAAAAATATTGCACAGCTACAGTGCATAGAGTAGGGCACCGACATGACAGATGATGAATATTAAATGCGTGTATAGCTTGAGCACATCGCCTGATGACTAACGTGGGTAGCTAGCCATAATCATGACCTGACAAAGCCGGCTTGAGCCATATTGTGACAAAAAGCGATTAGACATATGACGGGAAAAAAAATTATAAAAATTTCAAGCAACATACCTAAAAGGCAGTTAACTCTTCATCTCTCCAGTTACATTTCTCTTCGTTTTTTCTTTTTACTGATTTAAGCATCGGAGGTGCTTCATCGGAGCTTCCTTCCGGTCAAGTCTTGTTGTTGCACTCGTGCAATAACCACCAACTACGATAGACAAAAGTTATGAGATTTTACAGAAATTGTTAGTTTGTGAGCAAAGTTGGTCTGTTTCCTTTGCAAAACGTGAGGCAAACATGGTTGCCCACTTTTTAGCTAAAACGAGTATTCAATTTCCAGATTCTATGGATTGGGTGACACTACCTAGGTGTCTTCAATCTCTGTTATGTAATGATATTTTAAGCTCTTAATATATTCTGCATTTTGCTTAAAAACAAAAAAGAATAATTGAGCATCATTTGACACGTTTTGCTTTGGACTTAACTTGCTATTGGCCACGTACCATGAATTAATTATTGTCCGCATTTACATTAACAAACGCGGGAATGTTTTTTTAACCTTTTCAATTTCTGTTTAACCATTAGCTTGTCTGTCCCGCGCAAAAGCGCTGCGCGCAAGTTAGCATGATCGTCCACTCATTCCTCTTATTTGCAAAAAATCAAAAAAAGGCATATTTCACTTCCCTAATTTAATCTTTAATTAAAATTTTACTATTATCATGACTCATTAGATATCAAATGTTTCATAAATAATAATTCATTGAAATTCTATTTAATTATTTTTCAATTATTAATATTATTATATTTAAGTGTTCCATAAATTGACTACATGAATTCAAATATAATTGTTAAAGGAGTTCATTTCAGTTAAAATATTTAATTATTTAAATTCATGAAATTTTCAAAAATCAAAATCTATATATATATTTCTGGTTCTCCAATTTTCTTACTATCATTATAAATCGGGTGAATTTTACCAACGGTTCTTCAATTATATAACTCGTAGCAATTCAGTATCTAAAAGATTATTTGTAATATAAAAGTACTCAAATTATGTAAATTATAATAATTCAGTATCGCAAAAATTATTTATAATATAAAAGTATTTCAATTTTTATTTTGTAACACAAAAGTATTTCAACTTTTTTTTGTAATTAAATAGTACTTTTGTTTTTAACTATTAGTTTCCCTAATATAAGTATGATATGAAATATTTATATCAAATAAATTTTAATAAAAATACAATTAGCTATAATATTTACATTAGATAAATCTTAATTTTGCTGACTGAAAATTACAACTAATTTTATTTTTATTAAAATTTATCTGGATATTTTATGTCATATTTCTGTTAAAAAAATTAATAGAGAGTTTGATAGTGTTGTAAAAGCAAATTTTGAATTTTCTGATTTAATGGATTAATTTTAAAAATTTTTTATGAATTGTTTTTTAAATATGTTTCTGGAAAAGACATATATTTATTTGTATCTACTAAAAATATTTTTCAAATTTAAAAAAGTTAAAAATATAAAATGGTAAACGAGCCTTAATAGCTGAAAATTGAAGTACTATTTAGTTAAAAAATAATTTTTGAGATATTAAATTGTTACAATTTATGTATTATAAATAATTTTTGGAATATTAAATTGTTATAATTTACATAATTAAGGTACAATGAGCAAAATTCATCCTTATAAATCACATGTCATTTTCCTATTATAACAGAAAATTTTAAAAAATTGGGCTTATGTCTCCGATTATTATTATTATTATTATTATTATTATTATTATTATTATTATTATTATTATTATTACAGAAAACACCATGCAGCGCATGTTAGTAAGTCCCAAAAAAACAAATGGAATAGAGCACACTCGTACCAAATAAAAAAAGTCGAGCACTTCCATTTGTAGAGTTGCAGAGCTGAATTCCTTCAATGGCTAACCCTCCAAGAATCCGCAAAAGGGTCCATCCAAGCCACCGTGCTCCTGATGGAAGTGCGTTTGAAAACTGGTAATCTTAATAATATTTATTACATATTGGCAAAGATTTTCCATTTCCCACATTTTGTTTTTCTTTAGTGGGTTATCAGTTTTGATTCTGTTTTGAGTTTCGTTTAATGCGTATTACAGTGATAAATGTGGCGTGTCAGTTCCCATTTCTTTGGCTGATATGCATGATTGCGAAACAGAAACCAAAAAAACTGTTAAGAGATTCAAGGGCACCAGTGGAAAGCAGCACAACATCGGTAGACAGAGCCATCATGACGAACCCAGATCCCCTTTTGTGTTTTTCATGTACAATCTGAACTCTCAATCTCGGTTTTGAATGTATTGATAATAATATATATTCATAAACTTTAAATTAATAGCACCCAGCAATTTATATATTGCACGTATACTTTCTACTCTTGTAAATTTATGACCATTATTGTTGTCTCCGAATTAATTGCTGCTAATAGTAAGTAAACGGTTTATATGAGTGATAAATGGTGAAAAAGAAGAACCCCCTTGAAATTGTTTGTCTCAGTTATCAAACACTCTTAATTTTCCTCTTGTAAATTTTATGATCTTTACTGTTGTCTCTAATGAAGTTAGCATGCAAGAGCTTGATCTACAGAGCTCGAGCAACATTAAACCAAGCTTCAAAGCAAGTAATGAAATTAGTAAACAAAACCTCAAGCTTGCTTGTTAACTTCATTAGTCTCCTTTCAATTAAATGCTGCCAGTAGAAATAAACAGTTTATATGAGTGGTAAATGATGAAAAGGAAGCATCCACTTGAAGTTGATTTTCTCAGTAACCAAATAGTGTTTTTAGAAATTTTTAATGCTTTATTAGGCATGGATGCTTTGAACTTTTTAAAGTATTTGACAATGTGTACCAATTTGAGATGTTTCTTTTTTGGGGAAAATTTATTAGGAAATAGTTGAATTGATTATGCATTGAAAAAGATGATATTTTGTAGGGATGCTTTTATGAATAGTTGCAAGAATGGGAAATTGATTGACGTTGACAGGAAAGGGTTTGAGACTTGGAAGAAGATGTCAAACAAGGTGGTGATTGATCATGAAAATGTCTTTATTACTTCCACCCACCTGTTGTGGTTTAATATTATTTTCTAATTTCCTTCCTTAGGAGAGGGAACCATATGTTACTAAAGCTCAAAAAGTGAACTCAGCTTATGTTGAAAGCTTGATTCAAGAGATTGGTGATTCATTTGAGGTAATTGTATTTCATGGGTCTTCTTCATGTGAATTCTTCGAAGTATATAAAGATATTACTTGATCTGGTAATAAACATGGTGATCGAAGGAAGTTATATAAGAAATTGTTGCATTTGGCATATTGAATAGTGTGTGCCATGATATTGTGCATCTATAGGAATGAATCAGAATAAACCATTTCTTAATTCTTAATGGGTATAACCTCTCCCCTCTTTATTTTTATCATGTTTTGTTCTTAGATTTTGGTTTCTGTAAGGTTCATATTTTATGTTCGGATTCTTCTCTGCCCATGAGACTTATGAGCTTTGTTGCTTAAGTTCTCTGTGTTTATTCTTGATTGATGTAATCATGTTAGCAGTATCAAGAATGGAACTTGACACACATTTTTCCGTTTTTAATTCCAAAGATTGCTTGCTGCTGTGGTACACATGAATTAAAAGATAACATCGCCTTGAATACTCGATCATGTAAACAAATTGAGTTTAGATTAAAGTAACATTGCCTATGCTCAAACCTCATTTATTTCATTGCTCTTGTTATTTTTCTCTGGTGATACATATTATCAGGGCAGCATAATTTGAGTTATGATTTATGACATCTGAAATATATTCAATTATTTTCCATAATCAAGTTTTTTGTTCCTAACATGTTTATGACTTTGAAGTATGGAAAGCTTGAAATGAAGAGTTAAATTGTTTGCAGGTGGATGAAGAGGCAGATTCAGCCATGGTCGGGAAGTTTGATCCGGTCTGGCCACTTCTGAGCTTCCAAAACTTAAATAAAAGCGACTTTTACATGCCATTCTGATTGTTACTTTCTTCATATGGTTTATACCATTAACTCTACTAATGATCTATTCTTTTTCTTTATTTTTTATTACACTTTTGGGTCATTTTACAGATGTATGAAGATTATGGATACAATGACTGTTTTGATGATAGCTTTAATACTTTAAGAAAATTTGAGAGCTTCAACTCCTGGGAACTGTACGGTCCGAATCTTTTTGCATCCGTGATGCTTTCTCTTTTAGAACAAATATAATTTGCTTTGATTTGCTTTATTGCATCACTAAAATTCTGCATTCTACCTCCTGACACAGGGAAATAGTGAAATCTTGGACTTCAGAATGTACTTAAGATTTGAATGAACCTGAAGAGATTCATGCTACTAGGAATTAGGAAATAGGAGGGATGTGAAGATCTTTTGGCATTATCCCCCTTTTCAGAAGGCAAGTCTTTTGGCTATTGTAAAGTCAGATAGGAATTTTTGTGTGCCGAGAACAAGTCTTCATCGACCAATCAAATCATATTTTATAATGAATGCAAATTTGCTATACATAGTAGAGTATGATTATATTGGTACATGATGAACCAGTAAAAGTAATTATTGTCCAGCAAAATAGGAAATCAATTTCCTATCTGAAATTTGGTGGCCATATGTTTTATTCTTTCTAGTGTTGAAAGAAGCTGTATATTTTGTGGTTCTGCTCAAGGGTGAATACTTCACCATGGAAACATTTTGTGCATACTGTCTTTTTGGCTTCCAATTGCTAGATAATATCATCTTTTAGCAGTACAAAGAGAAATAGAAAGAATGCCAATGTGGTTCGCTGTTTCCTGAATTGAACACACAAATAAGTATGTTTCTTTATGCAAAACTAATACTGAAATCACAAATAACTATGTAAAACTATATTAATTTTAATTTAATACATATTCTCAATTGAATTTTCAAGTTTATTAATTTAAATATTTAAAAATTATTTATATTTTTTAGTATTTATATTTGGTGAAGATATATTAAATTAAAATAATAATTGATATTTATTTACCACAAAACATATAATGGGGATTAAAATTGGGTAAATTATAAATTTTACGCTTTATTATAGTTATATCTAATTCGTTAAAAATTTGAGTTTAATTATATGTATTTTAAGTTCTGTAACAATTTTGTCTTGAATGGATTGGATCTTACTGTAAGTTTACGTGGCAATAATTTAGAAAAATATAAAAAATATTAAAAAATGATATGGTATACACGGTGGATCTGATTTGGAAAAAAATTGTCACATGCACAAAAACTGTGCTATTTTATACAGTCAAAAATGTAATTTGAAATTCTTTATACTTGAAGTAGTCAATTTTAGGTGCGTTTTTGTGATAATTTTAAATTACAACTATTTAGTATTAAGAATAAATTTGTAAAATTTTCAAATAAAAAATTTCAAATTGGATTTTGCACTGTGTAAAACAGTTCAGAATGAGGTCTAATACACCTGAGATAATATTTATTATAAAATCTAAATTACATATAATTAAACTTAGATTTTAAAGAATTTGATAAAGTAAAATTTGATTTTTTTTTTTTGTAATTTACCTTTAAAAATTTAATTATGTTTTTAGAAGAAATAAAATATATAAAATTCAAACACAGGGATGAAAAATAAAAAAGCAAAACTATTAATGCAGTGCTGTTTAAGGAGTTTGTTTCTTCTACGGAACCGCACGTGACTATTCGGAACGACAGTCCACGTGACACTCACACAGTCCCATTCGACGAGGATAAAGGTATTATAGTTTCATTTGGTATTAAAAAATTCTATGATATTCGAATTAAAATTTTAATCATATAAAATATCATATTATCACGACAATCGATTAATTTTTTTTAATTAAAATTTTAATCTAAATATTAAATTGTATAAATAATTAAAAAATTGAATACTAGATTATATTAAAATATCCTGTTCTATCCTATAAAAATTTTGTTATTTTGCTTTAATATAAAAGCAAAAATGAAATGATACAGTGGCTCAGGGACAGAGCTTCTTCTATCTATTTATCTAATAATAAACTCTGGTAAATCCAATTCAATTTTAGGGAAGAGGAAGCCATAGATGATGGAGTACAGTTGCAGCAATTTAAAAAGCTCTTCTTCTCTTCTGTTGTCACCCTCTACCCCCTCTTCTCGTCTTCCTCACTCTCTCTTCCCTTCCTCCCACAGATTCTCGGTCTGTCTTTTACCTTATTTTTCGTTTCTTTCTATCTGTGTTTTTCATCTGATTTTTAACTGATTGTTATATGTTTCGTGATTATTCAAAGCAGAAATTAAGAGTGCCTAATCGTTTGGTGATCAGAAACGCTTTTGGGTTCGACGAAAATGGCTCTGTTAGTGGGTTTCCTATTACATCCAACAAGCTTTTCATGCAAGAGGTGACTTTGTCTTTCTGAAATTTACTTTAACATATTGGGTATTTCTTCAATGGTTTGTTTATCCATTTTTCGCTGTTTTCTCCTTTGTTTTATGATTTTAATGTTTTGGTTTTTTATTTTTAACTTTCCTTTTTTTATTTTTTTGTTTGTTTGTTAGGCTATTGGAGCTGAATATGGGGAAGGGTTTGAGACATTTAGACAAGATGGGCCTTTGAAGGTTGATGTGGTGAGGGGTCTATGGCTTATAAATTGAGATTGATGTTGAATTCAGTTTGGGTGAGTTTCTAGTGCGGAAGGAACATAGGATATGACTTTCGGTATTTGTTTATTTTTGCAAATAGGATTTTTTGAATGATAGATTGCAAGAAGGTTTTCTCCAACGGATACGCTATGCTATGAAACCAGATGAAGCATATGGTCTTATTTTCTCATGGGACAATGTTGTGGTAAATTCTTTTGCCTCTAATTCTGCTCTTGTACTTCAAAAGAGTTCATGTACTAGTAAAAGAAAAGGCCAGAAGACAATGAAATTTGGCTTTGGTTTCATTCTGATTTTGTGGCTGGATACTTTGCTGGTATATATACTTCTCTTCGTTGATTGATAAAATCTTAATTTAGTACCTAGAGAATAAGCCGGTGGCAACCGTCATTATTTTCTCTTTCTAAATACAGTCACTTTAGATTACAGACTTCATTAATTTCTTGTTCTGAAAAATATTAACATAAGCTGTATTTCAGTGTGTTGTACACTTGTTTGTCCCTTCATTCCATATTTTGGTGAGGTTCTATGGAAACACCTCCAGGTAATACATGATAATTTTGGATTAATAGTTGTTTAAGGAGTGTATAATTTGCATTCCTTACACCTTGTTGAAAGTGTGATATAACACTTAGGAGTTTCTAATCAATTTACTACTGTCTTTCTGTCAATTTCTGTAATAGTTTGAACTTTTTTTTTCCTTGTTGCCGTTAATTCTCCTTTCTGGAGTTGATATGATTTATGTTCCATGAAAGAACTTTCTAATTGTTGTTCATAACATGTGTGATTAAATAATTTGGAAAATGTATTACTGTACTCTGGTGATTGGAAGATTGCAGTGGTGTACGAATGTGTGAGAGTAACAATCTTAAAGCTTTGACACTGTTCTAGAAAATGAAAGAAGCATCAAATTAAGATCATAATGGGGACACTCTATATTCCCATGTAAATGTATGATTGATGTGTTTCAGGCAGATACCCAAGCTATGAAGTTGAACGTGTGGAAGCAGCTTGCTTCTGAAGAGGGTATGTAGTGATATTTTTACCTCGTAAACATTTTTTGTGTCTGTCAGTGCTGCTTCTAGTTAAAGATTTCAAATGATGTTAAAAATATGTTTGTAAGCAACTTTAGATCCCATAATTTTCTATAGTGTTCATGGAATTTCACAGCTATGAGCTTTTTAAGCTATTATATAATGGATTATCTCATCATTAAGTCCTTTCAAGTTTTGGAACTTTAGCAAGTTTTATGCAAACTTTGCATTTTGTTTTCTCCATGAAAGGGTAAAAAATGTGAAAATGACAAGACTGAATCCTCTTTGTGTTCTACCAGTGTAGCTGGTTTATATGGAAACAATACAGAAACAAATGTTGCTTTTATTAATTATCAAGAGATCCCTTCAGAAGTTTTTGTGACAATTTATGTGTTTATTCTCTCCGTGTGATTCCTGTGTAGGAAAGGAACTTCCTGAAGATGTACATGCACAAAGATTGATGCTATATGCAGGTTCTGATCATGTATTGCATAAGGTTTGAGAATTCTTTTGGTCATTTAGTACTGCTTATGTCTTGTTACATTAGAGATTTTGTTGAGTGCTTTCTCTATGCCCATTGCTTGTGAAGTAAAAATAGAACAAAATTTATGACTGTTCAGTATGTTGAATTTCAGAAATTTATACAGAGTTGAATTAGGGTTTCTTTCCCTTGTGTTGAATTCTTTATTAAGGGTTTCTCTTCCTGTTACTTTCTAGCATCAAATTTATGATGTATATTGAAAATAAAGGGAAAAGGTGGATTCTTTTTTTTAAAAAAGAAAGAAAAATAAATGAAGGGAAAAAACACTTTGTGAACTCAGGATGAAATATTTGGTGAATTATTGCATTACATTGAAATCTCAGGCAATTAAAGGAATACGTGGCCAATGCCAATTTTGTGATATATTCTTGAGTAACCAGCATTTGAACACCATTCGGCGTTTAGCATCATCTATTTGGTGGTTATATGGAGTTAATTTGATGTATAAGTACTTTTAGAGACTATGCGAGTGTATCTCAGCTTGCACAATATTATTTCAGGTATTGCACTGGGAGACAGCTGAAAGTGAAGTGGATAGACTGAAATCAAGGCTATCAGAGCTATATTATGATAATTTACTTAGAGTAAAGGCCCTTTATGCTAATTTTTTTCAGATGTGTTTCTCTCGTCAGTTCTGAATTTGGAATTACAATGTCACTGACATCCTTCATTCAGCTCAGAGAACCGATTGAAGGACTAGAAGATTGGCTTGATGCTGTAGCTAGAGCCCGTATTCCTTGTGCTGTAGTTTCAAGTCTAGATCGTGTGAACATGATAGCTGTATTGGAGCGCATGGGTCTCATGAAGTATTTTCAGGTTGGTTGATAGTTATGTATAGAATCAGAAATGAACAGAAACTGTTCAATAACTTGTGGCATGTGCCCATTTCATATTCCAGTCATTGTCTTGATGTGCTGATAATATTCTGTGACCTATTTAGCTGGTTTTGCAAACACTATCATGTTTCACCCTTGTTTCTGTTCTATGGGTTGGGGTTTTGTTATTGTATTCTTATATTGTGGTTGTTATAGCTTTAAATTGGCAGTTTCACTTGTTATTTATTTTTTTGTCTTTTCTTGAGAGTAAATCTATATTTTGGTTTATCAAGTACAAAAACCAGACTGCATTAGATATAGTGCACATTCTTTGGTTTTTGAATTTGGTCTTAAGGATCATTCCAGGAAACACTGGAAAATAATTTTTTGAAGTTGCCGGATCTCACAATTCAAATATTATTGAACTCATTCCTTTGAGACATAGCTAATAATTATCTGTGTCATTTCAGGCAATTGTGGCCGAGGAAGATGGTATGGAGTCAATAGCTCATAGATTTCTTTCTGCCGCTCTAAAGGTATTCTATTCGCTTGAATGGTGCTTTAAGATAATTTATGCCATGTTGCTTTCTAGTGTTGGGGTTCTAGTATTTTAATCTTCTGAGTATGTCTTCTTTTGTCTCCCTCTTCCAAACAAGTCATTTTCTTCACTCAAAGTTGTTACCTTTGGATTATTCATGTCATCTTAGGATTCCCAAATTCCATTTAGCTTTCTTCATCTAAATATTTTATGAAGAAAAGGTATTCTGAGGAAAAACTGATTGATATTCAAACCTGAAATTTTCAATTTCAGTTCGCTAAATTATCTTTTGATATAGCAATTTAACTTGATCTATATTATAGATAGCAAAGTAGTGCAACAGTGAGTGTATTGTAGATTACAAGGTTGAGTACAGTCTTGATTTCAAAAGACATTCTTACCAGCTTCCTTTCCAGGCTGATCTAATCCTAGCATGCTACTTAAGAATTGAGAATGTTGGAGCTTGAAAGCCTTAGGTTAGCTTACCATTCTTTTTGTGATCCTCGGATAGGTTAGTAAACAGAAAATGGACACTAGAGGCTAAGGTTTTAGAGGTACAAGAGAGATGAACTGAAGTCAAATCAAACAAGTGGGCAACTTGATATTGGCAATGAGTTTCAGCTAGTGGAAAAAGGATGGGGCCATGTAGTTTGGGGTACAAGATCGTGAAATTATAAAAAATAAGCAAAATAAATTCTACAGCAACTGTAGAATAGAAGCAAAAAACATGAGGTGAGTTGACAAATAAAGGTTTTTATTCTAGGGAAAGTGAAAAAAAAAAAAAAAAGAAGAATGAAGCCATCAGTTTGTGTTCAACAAGTACATGCTGCTTATAAACTTATGAAGTATAAGCTAAATAAGTTTGATGTCCTGATGATTCTTTTGACTTCTTGCATAAACTTTTTGCAGCTAGATCGGAAACCATCAAAATGTGTGGTGTTTGAGGATAACCCCAGAGGCATAACTGCTGCACACAACTGTACTATGATGGCTATTGCATTAATTGGCTCGCATCCTGCGTATGTACTCAGACTTTTACTCGTAAAATTTTAGTTTTGCCACAGGAATCAGTCTTTTACTTGCTAAAAGAAGTGCCTAATTCAAGTTCATCCAATCTTTACTTGTGGTCTATTGAAGACTATGACTTTACGTATCATATTATTGGGCAAGTTATTACATCTGAAGCAGACTGTAGTCTGTAACTGCCAAATTCTGCTATACAGAGACAATTTCTGTTCCCTTGCAAAAATTTCTCCTTTACTTTAGCTGATAATCTTTTTATCTGAAACATTGAGAAAATTACTGGAGAGGTTAAATACAATAGGAATTCTTTCTGCAATCATAACGCAAATTCATTCAATTGGATGCTTTCAGTTTATATGTTTGGTTTAAGTATGGTTGCTAAACATTCATGTATGCAGATATTGACTAATGTAGACCACTGCAGGTATGAACTAGTGCAGGCTGATCTTGCAGTCGGTAGCTTCAATGAACTTTCAGTGATCAATCTCCGGAGATTATTTGCAAATAAGGGTTCGAGATTTATGGACATGCAAAAGCAGATAATAGAGAAATCTCCTTCAAAAAGAAAGCTAACCATTGACACCATCTTCTGATTTGTTTTGATTTTGCCCATTAGATACCCTGCTTTCTTCCTGTAATTAGCAGCGTTTTGATTTTGGGTTTTTTCTTTTCACTTGCCCCCCTCACCTGCTATAACTTTTTTTTTTTTAGTTGTTCGCCATTCTTTATGTGAATTTGCCATAGTTGTTTACAGGTTTTGTCTCATGTCATGTTATTGGTATCTTATGATATTATATTTAATATGGTTGGTTGGAAATCATGAAAGTTGAGGCATATGTCCGGATCAGAACCATTGACTTCTTATTTCTCTCCAATTTTTTTAACTTGTATATTTATGGGTATTCATATTGATTGGAAACAATGAACGATGTTCAATATATTTACACAATTAACAGAGTTAAAAAAAAAGAAAAAGAAGGTAACACATCGGGTTTTACACTGATTGAATTCACAAGACATTTCCTGATGCTTTGCAAGTCAATGTTAGGCCGTTGGAAGGGGAAAAAAAATCAACACTGATATTTTGGGGAAAAAATAGAAAATGATCACAATCTAATGCAACAAATTTAACTAAAGAGTTCAAATATTACATTTGATGCAAATATAAAGAAAAACGAGGTATTTTTTGTTAAAGATCCAGTTTTAAATTCTGACTCAAATCATTATCCCATTAAGTTTAAATCTTATCGTTTAGTTATTACCATAAGCCAGTTTTAGATTGATGAAACATTGTAATATCAGAAAAATTATGAAAAAAAAAAAAAAGATAAGAAATGGGGAGATGGTATTAGGTGAGGTTTCTAGTTTTCTACTTGCCGCTTGGTGTTGGATGCCCAAGAAAAGCTGACATGGCAAAAGAAAACAAGGATGTAGATTACATTTTGCCCGATTGACCCTTATCTGCATCTGTCCAAGGCCGAACCAGCAAGCCTTCTCAGTTCTCATAGCCTAGGCAACGAGAAGGGATCATCATCAACAAACGCAAACAGAAAATTTTTGAACGAAGTTCCAGAGTTTGAAGCTTTCACCCTAAATCAAAACTGGGTTGACCTCAGAAACAACATTGATGTCTTGCATTTGTAGTGTTAGTTCAATCTCTTCTTTCTCTTCTCTCTCATCTTTTCCCAGAAAATCAGCTCCTAAGCCTTCATCTATCCACTGCTCCCTTCCTGGTAATTTTTCTTTATAACTGTATTTTCTTGATCTTTTCCATGTGCCTGAAGTCTTAATCATTTAAGATGTTTTAGACTCCAAAGTCTTGTCTTTTAGCATCAACCAAATAGTGGGTTTTTTTTCAATTAGGTGTTTTATGGTTCAATTCGAGATTATTTTTACTTTTCCAACATTAAGCGTCATTCTTTGAGGTTTTGACTTAAAATACTAGTTGGATTAGTATAATATTGCTCTCGATTTGCTTTATAAAAAGAAGATATCAGTGAACTTCTATGAACTGGTTTCTATACTGTGGTTGTCCACTTTTCATGCCCTTTGTATGCTTTTGTCTCTTAATCAAATTTTGGGGTTTTTTAGAATTAATGATTTTTGAACTCTTATGCTTGCAAATTTCTCATTCAGGCACTGTAGTGGAACCTAAGGCTGCATCTGTGGCTGAACCCTTGTTGCTTAATGCTGTGAGAGGAGAAGATGTTGAAAGACCTCCAGTTTGGCTTATGAGGCAAGCTGGGAGGTACATGAAGGCAGGTCTATGGAGCTTCAGTTTTTTTATGCTTTTCTTATATTGTCATTCCCATGCTTTGTAGACTTTACACAACTTATATTGCATACGCTTTTCCTGGGTCTTACTATTCATTGCGCAATATTGTGACTTAAAAGGTTCTGATAGCTATAGTGTCTTCTGCTATAAAATCCTGCCAATAAGATACCATTTCTTCTGACTGTGTTTGTTCATTGAGTTTGTGTCACGATATAAAGGTCATGTGGTTGTCTAGGAACGGAATTTTATTAAAGAACTATGATTACTGCATACTTAGATCAGGCATTATATGTGGCTAGGCTTATAACGAACTTTCCTTAAAATAGCTCCATAAAGCATGCATTTCTTCGTTGATGTATCAGCTCTAGAGAAATTTCCATAATCTCTTATAATGTACTTCTACTTTTTCATTGCTCAGTGAAAAGGGTAGTTCTTATACGTCTGCAATTTTAAATATGCCTATATGTTGAGTTTAACCTGAATCCCATTTATTGAACTTTTTTATATGACAGAGTTACCAAATCATTTGTGAGAAATATCCTTCATTTCGTGAAAGATCAGAAAATGTAGATCTTGTGGTGGAAATTTCTCTCCAGCCTTGGAATGTCTTTAAGCCAGATGGGGTAAGACAGATTTTATAAACTAATTATCTATGGTCTGGTTATGAACTTCATTGCCATGCATACTTTTGTGTACTATCTTTTTTATTTTTTATTTTGATTAGTATAGATTAACTATCCACCAAAATTTGTTGCTGTCAACTAGGAGTTGATGGCATATTTTGCAGTCTTTCGCTTTCTAAGTAGTAGTTTCTGCTGTGTCTTCTCAGTTTTCCTTATTAATTGTTAGGACAGGTCATTCTATTCTCGGACATTCTTACCGCACTTTCTGGAATGAATATACCTTTCGATATTGTGAAAGGTAAGGGCCCTGTTATATTCAATCCTTTGAGCACTGCTGATGATGTTGATCAAGTCAGAGAATTTGTTCCTGAGGAGTCAGTTCCATATGTTGGAGAATCATTGACAATCCTGCGAAAAGAGGTCCTATTCAGCATGCTTATCTTCTTAATTTTGACTTTCAAGTTAAAGTGTGTCCATTTCATTCAGTTGTTTTCTTGGTAGATTAAGCCTCTGCAGTTAGTCGCCTGATACACTCTAAATGTTTATTTCTTGTGATTGATGCATTTTAATTACCAAGAAAAATTGATTACTGGACTAGGTCTTTTCAGCTAAGGTGAAGGGTTTTATCCGTATATGTCAATTGTGATCCATGCAACATGTATTTACTTCCTGTGAAATCAAATATGAGGAAGTGTAATTGTAGAATTGAACCACAACAATTGCATATGGTTGCTAGGAATGTAGAAGACTGCTTAAATATGGCACCTTAGTTTGACATTATTTTAATTTCTAAGTAACTACTCTAATTTTTTTCTTACCATCCAAAAGAATCTTACATATTTTATCTCTTACACTAACGAAAGGGAGCTCTTTCTTAAGAAATCAAGTGGAACCAGATTGTTTTGTGAATTTCACATAGTTTAATTACAGTTAAAATTTTAATTTCACAATTTTTTTTCCCAGGTAAATAATCAAGCTGCAGTACTTGGTTTTGTTGGGGCACCTTTCACTCTGGCATCGTATTGTGTTGAAGGTGGTTCTTCGAAACACTTCACGAAGATAAAAAGATTAGCTTTCTCACAGCCTAAGGTACTTGTCTAATAGCATCTCTTTTTTTTATTGACATTTACCTGATAAAATTTATTGCATGTCACTTAGAGAAGGTTTTATTTGCCTGATTCTTTCTTTTTCCCCTTAAACAGGTTCTACATGCATTGCTTCAGAAATTTGCAACTTCAATGGCAAAATACATTCAATATCAAGCTGACAAAGGGGCTCAAGCTGTTCAGATATTTGACTCATGGGCCACTGAACTTAGCCCTGTTGATTTTGAGGAGTTCAGTCTTCCATACTTGAAACAGATTGTGGATACAGTGAAAAAGTCACATCCAAACCTCCCTCTAATCCTTTATGCAAGCGGATCTGGGGGCTTGCTTGAGAGGCTAGCTTTGACAGGTGTAGATGTAGTTAGCTTGGATTGGACAGTTGACATGGCTGAAGGTAGGAGGCGACTGGGACAAGATTTGGCAGTTCAGGGAAATGTAGATCCCGGTGTCCTATTTGGATCGAAGGAGTTCATCACTAATCGCATAAATGATGTCGTGAGGAAAGCTGGTAAAGGGAAACATATATTGAATCTTGGACATGGAATTGTAGTAGGCACACCAGAGGAAAATGTTGCTCATTTTTTTGAGGTTGCTAAAGGAATTAGATACTAAATGCTGTTGATTTTCTGATAAATCAGTTTTTTGTATTAGTCCCTCAAATTTTTTTATTTATATTTTTTTAGTTTTTTTTTCTAATGAATAATTCTTTAGTATTTTTTTAGAGAAAATTATTATTTATCTTATGAGGTTTAATATAATATACTAGTACATGAGATTGAAAAATTTTATTATTTACTTTCTTTATTTTATTATATTATACTAATATATTCTTTCGTTAGATTTTCTGTTAGAAAAATGTTAGATTATAGTAAAATGAGAAAATATATTATTTATTCTTTGAAGTTTGTTTAATCTATTATACTATTACTTTTGATATTTGATTTATTATATTATTATTTTTTTTAATAAAAAATAATATTATTTATGATTAACGATAAATGTTTTAAAATTTAACAGAAACACTATATAGTTTAATAAAGATAACATAAAAGGCAAATAATATAGTTTTTAAATTTTAAAAGAATAGGCAAATAATATAGTTTTTAAATTTTAAAAGAATTAACTTAAGGGAGTAAAGAGTAATTTTTTTCTTTTTTAAAATATAATTAAATGAATCTCTCCTATGTTTGGAGTAGACCATGAAATTTGGGGGTCGGAAGCAAAAGCTATGTTAATTGTCGTTCGTTCTGCATGCAACTGTTGGGTGTACTGGCCCACCGTTTCTGTTTTTATGAATCGGCTAAAGCAGTGTGTATTTTGATCCAAAATTAACCCTTTTTATTTAGTTAATATTTAAATTTCAGTCATTTCATTCAAAATTTATAATAAATCCAATCGGCACATGTTAAAATAATATATGGTTTTTTTTTTTTTTTGGAAAGAAACCATGTTAAAATAATATATGTTAATAATAGCAATGTTATTTCTCTTTTGCAAAATGGAATGATCAGAACCATTCACTGACTAAAAATAATTATTGTATGAGTTTTTAAAAGGTAAGAGGAAAAGGTTTATCATTTTAATAATAGTAGAAATAATTGGTTTTTTTTTTTTAAAAAAAAAGATATAATTGAATAGCATCTGTATCATTGAGTTAAAATTATTGAATCACTTATAACCTACACCAAATCCTTCTGAAATCACAATAAATCAACTGAGGATTTAAAATAGGAGAGAATTTCAATGCAAAATTTTTAATTAAATTAAGGTCGGTGTCTTGTTCTGTTGCTTGGTAGGATATATTTTTAGCTATATTACTCGTTCAATAATAAATTAATGGAGAATGAGTGTAAATTCATTAGCAATATATCTGTGCTGATTAAAAATTCAGCTCGGACTAATGATTAACTAATTTATAATTCCATTGTTCTCTGAAATTCATTTTTTATTTTTTATTTATTTCTTAAAAAATATCATTAATTGATGGAACAAAAATTTCAACTTGGAAATTTGACCACTTTATTTAGTAAAAGTTTAAACTTTAGGAGATTCTGTGGAACAAAAAGACTTGAACTTGGATGTTTTGAATCAGTTTTATCAGCTTCACCTCACACTTCAAAATGTACTGGACCCAGATGATCTGTCTTCCTTTTACCTCTATTTTTAGCTGCCCATTTGCCTCATTTCATTTTTTTTTTTTTTAATTTTTACCGCCAGCAGAGAATCCCATCTCATCATTGGTGATGATCTTCTCTTATATATATACTTCATGCTTAGAATAGCGTCACAAAAGGCAACCTTTATTATACACACACCCATGTGCGATTTGTCTCTCCTTTCTTTGTATATCTCTCTTGAACGTTACAACTTGGTGGAAGCGGGCCATTCCTTTCTTCAAAGGTAATACCGAGTTTCTCTTTTTTTCATTTAGATCTTATGTCTCTCAAATTTATCTACTAATTTATGCTAAAGATCTCATCTTTTTATCATATTCGTGGATATGAGGTTTATACTTTGCGAGCTTGGTCCCAGAAATTTATAGGTTGATGATGCTGTTTCCTAATGGTTATCCTTCTCTTATTAATCTATGCCATTTTTGAATTTGGGTTGTTCTTGTTTTCTCATTGTTGTACCATCTGCATTTTGTGAAGGAGTTGTTAATTTTTGTTCTTCTTGTGTAATTTTCTTTCAAAGATTTAATTATGGAGCTTTGCCTTGGCATGTGAATCTGAAATCTAGGTTATGTTCTTGATATATGCAGTATAGTTGATATACATTTCACTATTGAAATCGCCAATCAAAATTATATATATATAAAGAAATCTTCATTAGTTGGATACAATTTCCTGTGATTCCTCTCTAAGTTTACTAAAGTATTTCATAGCTTTTGTTGATTCAGAATCAATTAATTGGGTTCAAGTCGTTAT
The DNA here is from genome assembly GCA_949630135.1 of Balakata baccata. Classification (NCBI taxonomy): domain Eukaryota; kingdom Viridiplantae; phylum Streptophyta; class Magnoliopsida; order Malpighiales; family Euphorbiaceae; genus Balakata; species Balakata baccata. The sequence goes on from CATIWF010138939.1 coordinate 37,492, forward strand.
GATGTCCAAGAAATTTAAAAAAAAAAAAATCTTATGTTTCTTATCCTTCTGTTGTGTTCTGCATTTGTATCTTGAATTCAGCATCATAATAAACTATCCATTTCAGAAATGCCATTACCTAAACCGGTTCCATGGATTCTATTCATGTGTCAATGATATAAGTAGTTTTTGTCATTCTTGTGTATTTGAAACATTTTTTATAAATTATTTTCCTTTTTTGTCTCTGTACAATGATTCTGATAAGAATGATTCTTATCCTCAAGTGGATGGTAGTAGATTGACATCATTTTCATTCCTTGTTTTCCAGAGTCTTCTCCCATGTTCTTTTCATTGCCTGGTGTTTCATCTCTCATGTAGCATTGAAGGAAAACGCTAGGGAATGCTGAAAGATGTGCTTGAACTTCAATAGTTCTTTTTGCGGTATCTTTGAAACTCAACCTCAGTTTCAGCTGTCATTATCCAGCCTTTTTGAGGTTGATGACAGATTTTCACTCGAGATTCAAATGGACAGGGGAATGACAAGCAAAATTCAAGCTTTGCTAAAGCACAATCTTGGTGAAGACGGCTGAGTTTTCCGAAGACTTTTTGGCTATAAATTTACAATACTATTTGAGCAAGAAATGGCGCATAAACAGAATGTACTGATGGAGAGGTACGAGTTTGGCAGATTGCTGGGGCAGGGAAACTTTGCTAAGGTTTACTATGCGAGGAACCTGAAAACTGGCCAGAATGCAGCTATTAAGGTCATTGACAAGGAGAAGATTCTTAAAGTAGGGCTAATTAATCAAATCAAGAGAGAGATAGCTGTGATGAAATTGGTTAAACATCCAAATGTATTGCAGCTTCATGAGGTCATGGCATCCAAAACCAAGATTTACTTTGCCATAGAGTATGCAAAAGGAGGTGAGCTCTTCAAGAAGGTAGCAAAAGGAAGGCTGAAGGAAGATGTGGCAAGGAAGTACTTTCAACAGTTAATTAGTGCAGTCGATTTTTGTCACAGCAGAGGCGTCTATCACCGTGATTTGAAACCAGAAAACTTGCTACTAGATGAGAATGGTGATCTTAAAGTGTCAGATTTTGGGTTGAGTGTTCTTGTGGAGTCCAATTGTCAAGATGGTTTGCTACACACAACTTGTGGAACTCCTGCATATGTCGCTCCTGAAGTTCTTAGCAGAAAAGGATATGATGGAGCTAAAGCTGACATTTGGTCTTGCGGGGTAATCTTGTATGTGCTGTTAGCCGGTTTTCTCCCATTCCATGATGCAAATTTGCTTTCATTGTATAAGAAAGCAAGCAAGGCAGAATATAAATTTCCTGCTTGGTTTTCCCCAGAAGCGCGCAAGCTGGTATCGAAGATGCTTGATCCTAACCCGAATACTAGAATATCCACTTCAAAAATAATGGAAACTCCCTGGTTTAGAAAAGGGCTTAATCCCAAAGCAGTTCAAACTAACACTGAGGTTAAGAATTTGGTGGGTGACAAAAGTTTGGATCTTTGTGAAGATAATGTGATCTTTTCTGTAGAAGATGAGAAAGAGATGGGGAAGCTTACAAGTTTGAATGCTTTTGATATCATCTCCCTCTCGATTGGTTTCGATTTGTCAGGCTTTTTTGTAAAGGATTCGAAGGATAAAGAAGCAAAGTTCACATCAATGCACACCGCTTCAACTATTGTATCTAAACTGGAGGATACTGCAAAGGATCTGAGGATGGAAATAAAGAGAAAACATGGAGGGGTGTTGAAATTGGAGGGATTCAATGAAGGTAGAAAAGGGGCATTGACCATTGATGCAGAAATATTTGAGTTCACTCCATCTTTTCACTTGGTAGAAATGAAAAAGTCCGGTGGTGATACCCTTGAATACCTGAAGATTTTGGAAGATGGTTTGAGGCCAGCCCTCAAGGACATTGTCTGGGCATGGCAAGGCCAACAGCAGGAACACCAGCACTAGCAGTAGCAGCATCCTGCACACTCTTTCTAATATATCATTTTTGCTTATTGAGATTGTTTTATATATGTTTTTTATTCAAACATTAGTATTCATTTCATAAATCTATATGCATATCTGTTTTTCTCTGTAGGAGTCTTATCTTTTCTATATATGATTATGAGATATCTACATTGCTTCTTTTTGTCAATGTCGATGGTTTGAGAAATGATTCATTCATTTTTCTTTTGCTTACATGAAAGGATATTATTAGGGTAATTTTCACGTCCTCGAATTTCTTTGTGACAAAGGTCATGTTTGATTAATGGAATACACAAGAAATAAATAGTTATTTTATGCTTTGGTTCAAATTTAATCAAATAATAGCTATTCTATGAAATTGCTATTCTTCAATTTTATGAAATATACATTTCATGGTACAGTAAAAAATTACAATTCAAATAATATCACTCCCTACCGCCATCTACATGCACTACCACTTTCTCTACTATCCATCCAGCGCTTATTCACATATCATCATCACTACCAACACTTATCCACCACCATCTACCCCACACCAACCACTCATAACTAACATCTACTTATCACCACCACTTCTACTTATTTATCATTACTTACTCATATACCACCACTATACTTATTAATATACACTATATTAAATTATTATTTTATTTAAAAACAGTTAATTTAAACTTATAAACCAAATCATGGAATAATAATTATTTAGGAATAGTTATTCTAGTAGCACCTAAAATTTCTTGAAATATCCATTTTATGTGCAACAGTTGATGTTTTACATAATTTTTAGGCAATTTGTGGTAAAACTAAATTGGAAAATATGTTACATAATTTTTAGGCAATTAGTGGTAGAACAAATTGGAAAATAGGTTAAATTGCCCTCTGAATTTTTATCTAACATGAAATTCTACTGCAATTTTTTTTTTCCTTTAAGTTAACTATGCATTGAATTCTACAAATTAAATTAAAAATAAAGGAACCGCAAAATGAAAATTAAATCTAAAAAATAAATTCTGAGAGAAATAAATTATAAAAAAAGAAAAAGAAAAACTCAAAAGAAGATATTGATATTTCATTCAAACCATTTTATCATGGCACTAAATTTTGGTACTGAACCATACTCTGTGGTGGTGAGTCTTGAGTCTTTTGACATTGACCTAAGTGGGAAAGCCTTTTTTGACTACTTGATTTTGATTTTTGAAAAAATATTTATTTAAATTCAATTTAAAATGCTTATGATTGATAACAAAATATTAATAAATTAAATAATTTATATAATATTTATTTTGGATGTATTTATATGAATGGAATCTTGTGGATTATCTAATTTTTAAGCATTTATATGAAACACCAATTCAGAGCATCAGTTGAACAAAGCACAATAGGAGACATTCGTCCATATTTTAGTTGAAACCATTATCCTTTGACACACTGCCTGCCACATATTTCTTACCAAAATCTGAATACAGCAACTTTGTCTCTTCATAATTTTTTTTGAATATTTCCATCATCTCAATTCACTCAGATTCTCGTAGCTTTTGCACTTTAATTCCTATTTTAGGCTTCAATTATGGTACTAATTAAATTGGTCAATTTTAATTGTGGTTTGATGCATATCATATGTTAAGGTGATCCATTGCTCGTACCTAAAAAAACAAAAAAAAAAGTTATTTGCTTAGATAATTACAATTAAAAGATAAAAAAAAAAAAAAAAAAAAGAAAATGAGAAAATATATGGATTTTGTTATCCAACTAGAAACCAATTACCTAAGTTTGTTTATTTGTTGAACAAATGAATTAAAATTTAAAAGGAATTAGCAGGGGCAAGCAAAGACAAGCCCACATGTCCAAAAAAATGTTGTACAAGGCATGCAGCTATAGAATGTTGAACACAACAGAATTTTTCTTATGTCCCATTCAACTCTCACATCCTTAATTATCCTCTCAGTGTTCCCACTTGCTAAAGAATCGCTCATTCAGGCCCCCTAACAATTCCACATTTCCTTTTTTTCAATTTTTGGAGATAATTTCCACATTTATGCAAAGTATCTCATAATTTTATTTTTCTTCAACTGCCAATTCTTATTAATTATCCAAACAATCAATGAATAACCATCAAATTTGGCCACTTGTCTTATATCAAGTCCTTGTCAGCTTCTAATATTTCAGATTATTCCTTCACAAATTTTTTGCACTTCATTTAGATACTATATGCTATATTTGTGCCTTTATAGCAATCAACATATTCCTTATTCAGGTTTTTTTTTTCATAAACAACAAAGTGAGATGAAATTCACATGATGAAATTGAAATAAGTACTAATCTTTTTTTTTGGTTTGCCACCTATCACTGGAGAGAAAAAGGTTTGGAATTATGAGAGACAAAGCCTACCCATTAAAAATAATAAATAAGTATTTGTCATTTAATATCTCAAGTTTTAAAATTTTCATGCTTTTACTTAATTTTTACGAATTAATTTACACCAAGATGGAGGATTTTATTAATAAATGATGTTTAGATTGAATAATCATGAATGCTTCAGTGGGCTACATACTTGAATTAGAAAATATAATTAAATTGTGTATTAGCACATTCAACGATACTTAAATGAAGGAACAAAAGCTTAATTAATTAAAAAGTGAGATGAAATTCACATGATGAGTGTTAAGCACTTGTAAAATAAGGGGTGAGGGATCTTTATAAACATATGTAGAACTTTTGGGGGAAAAAAGAAAGTTGGGATATTTATTTATGATGCTCAAAACCAACAAACGAGAAAAATGAGAGCAAGAAAGAAGATGAATGGAAAATGGAGTTTGTACTTTCACCTCACATCACCTTTCACTAACAAAAGAAAATCCAAAGACATCCATTGCACAGCTTCTGCCTTCTGGACCATTCAAGTCTCACAAAATTAAAAATTACAAAAAAAAAAATTGTGGGCCAATAACCTAAACCACATATATATATATATATATGATTTGTTTTATTTAATTGTGCCATCATTTTTGAACTGCATTTCTTTTTCTTTCTGTCTTAAAGCAAATTGGGTTTCAATAAAAGGTCCTTATGATTAGGAACGTAAATTATATCGTACAATACTGTTTACATTGCAATATTTTGAAATGTACGGTATTAATTTTGTAAATAAAACAGATTTATACAAATTTATTTATTGATATAAATTCATTAGTTTATTGATAAATGTTTATTTTATTTTAAAACAAAATCAACAGTTATTTTGTTTTGTTTTTTTTTTTTTGCATTTCAAATGTTATTTGTCTCAATTTATTATTTTTCCAGTACATGTTGTCTCGATTTTTTATTACGTTTTGAGTTTCTTTGAAGAAAATTCAATGAATTCATACTTACAAATGAAAATACAAAAAAATATCAATTAAATTAAATATACAGAAAAATTAAATGAATTTCTATTGATATAAAAAATAAATATTTATTAATAAACTAATAAATTTTTAGTTTATTTCGTAATAAACTTTTTTAATTTATTCGTAATGAACTTTTTTATTAAACTAATAAACTTTTATTTTATTCTTATTAAACTTTTTTAATGAAATAATGAATATTTTTTAGTAAACTAATGAATTTTTTGTTCATTTGTAATAAATTTTTTAATTTATTCACAATGAACATTTTCAATAAACTAATAAAATTTTATTTTATTCATAATGAATATTTTACAATGACGTAGTGAATTTTTTTCAATAAACTAACGAATATTTAATTCATTCGTAATAAACTTTTTCAATTTATTCGCAATGAACATTCTCAATAAACTAATAATCAGTTAATAAACTTTTATTTAATGACAGATTATAACTATTTATAAAAATGTCACCGTGTAATTAATAGCTGTGTAAGTTTAGTTTATTTACAAAATTGTCAACATCTCTTACACATGTGATGGATTTTAATCTATAATATTATATAGATCAAGATCCAGCATATAACAATTGATTAGGGAACAAGGAAAAAAAAAGTTAGAAACAGTGTATTTACCCACTGATTAATGCCTAAAAGTTGTCAATTAAATTTTATTAAATGTAAAAGTTGTCAATTAAAGCACCTCAAATTGATCATTAAGGATATTTTTATCACTAAAGTCGATAACTCTTACCTCTATTAGATTCATACTTATTTTTTGTTGTAATAGGGGGAGAAGACATCTCACATCCATATTTAAAAGATTTAGTGGGTCCTAAATTATATAATAAAAGATAGTCATTCTTCTATACTTATTATAAAAGCGACATCTCACATGGTAAGAATGAGAGAATCTGAACTCAAAATCTCACATCCCAAATGTAAATACACTTGCCACTTGATATTTATTTTTTGTGTGAATCAATTCAGTATTAAAATAAGAAAATATTAATTTTATATTTTTAACGTAAAAATTAGTAATAAGATAAATGTTACTCTCTAATCCTTGGCTAAAACAAGTGGACTAATTACATAGTGATCTCTAGTCCAGTGATCAAGAATTTCTACGGTTAAAAGAAAAGAACACATATTTTAATTTTTTTAATTATTTAATAATTTAAATTCGTATTAGATAGACTTAATTATTAAACTGTAGAACGATTCCTTCCAAATTCTAAAAGTGCTTTAAATTCAAAATATGAGCTTGAGAACTCTTGATTAAGAGATAAATGATTCTTTCTACCTTATTTCACCTCTTATGAGTTATTTATATATATATAGAAATTTAAAAGTTAAATAAATCTAAACAAACAAACAAGCATGCAATTCTCTTCTGTTTTTTTTGGTTGAGGATTACAGGCATATATATGCAATTGTTTTCTTAAAAAAATGGATAGTGGCAATGCATGACATGATTATGCAAGTAGGCAAAAACATGGGTCCAACTAAGCATGCATTTGTCAATTTTAATTAGTAATATAAGCTCTCACTTCCTATCACTTTCTCATCTAACAATGATAGAGATATACACTAATTAGAGAAACTCTATGAAAAAATATCAACTCATTCATTGATTTGTGATCCTTCCTTTTTTCCTCAACTTCCTTGCATGTTAAGGTGTTGTTGGCCACTTCTTTTAATCAAGAAAATTATTAACAAATTATATATGGTGCAGAATCCAATTGGGATTTATTCCTTTAGGATGCCCATCATCACTCTCGCGGAAATATTTCACATCACCTACCATAAAAATCCCAAAAGCTGTGGTTTCGTGATGCTTTTAAATTAGCTAGAGCCAAATATGTTTCATTGATCATGATTATGTGTTTTATCTTTTAGCATATAATAGGAGAGAAGATTATATGTATACACTTTTTTTTTTGTTTTTTGTCTCAACTCAGTTCATAAATAATGAAATCATTACAAGAGTGAAGCAAAGAATTTCATTTATGTAATAATAATAATATTATTAATAACTTAATTCAATTAATAAATTTCATTATGTTGCCCCTTAATTCAATTATATAATAAAGTCAAACAAAAAATTTCGTTTATGCAATAATTTATTATTGAATTAATAATTTTCATTTGTGTAATAATTTATTGTTCACTTAATTCAATTAATATTATCTAAGAAGAATTATATGAAGCAAAGACAGTTCATTGTTTGGTCATTAGCCAAGTAATATTTGATAGAACCAAATTCAAATGAATAGATTTAAAATGACTCATAAATTTATAAGAAGGATTTGAGTCGATTCATGAATCAACTCATATCTTGACTCAGACGGATTGGCTAATCCAATCCTTTTTCCTGTAAGAAAGAGTGAAAATGAGGGAATAGTTTAACGAAGAAAACACACGAAATTAAAGACTCTTATACTAAGTTGAAGTTGGCGACTGTCTATATTTACATATTTATATGGAATGGACAGGAATGCATTAATGGCTCTATATATATATATATATATATATATATATATGGCAATCGGTAGAGTATCCGAGAAAATTGTCTTATGCAAACCCGAACCCTAACATATAATTCACTATCTGAATTCATTTCAAAATTGTTTATTTAATACTAATATTCATACTCGTCTTAAACCCGATTAACATTACTCCTTTAATACTCAAACTCATTTAATTATCCGTTTATTATTGAAAATTTTTAACTAAAATAAAATTAAATCTAATTAAATAATTAAAAATTTTAAAATACAAAAACAATCTATTATAAATTATCACAAAATTAAATAAAATAGATAAAATAAAACATAAAATTTAATTCAACACATTCAAATTAAAATAATTCGTCAAATTGTTTAAAAATAATTTTAAAACAATAAAATTATATATTATTCATTATGATAAAAAATTATATTTCAATCTCAAAGTTTCATTACATTTATAATTTATCAATTTGTAGAAATACAAAAAAAATAATTAATTATATCATTTCATTTATTAAATTTCAATAGAATAAATTATATATATATAATCGGATAGCGGATATCCAAGAGTCTCTACTTGTACTCTACCTAAATCTGTGACGGGTTTACAAATTACTATGCAAACTCATTCCAAATTCTATTAGGGTGTAAACGGGTACAAATAGACACAAGTACCCGCGAAACCTATACTCGTTGTCATCCATATATATATATAGATTATGGGTATTTCCTTTGAGAAATTTTATAATGCACCCGGTATAATTTACACCGGGTGCCTTAAAACTATTGGATTATAAACTTTTAATTTCATCCATTGATAATGAATGGTTGAGATTAAAAGTTGATAATTCAATAGTTATAAAGTATCCGATGTAATTTATACCGGTTGCACTACAGAAATTCTTTCTTTCCTTTTCCTTGAAGAATGAGTTGTACATATTATGTGGAAGTGGATGAGGCATTGAAGACTATCGGAAACCACATTGTGTTTTCAATTATATGTATAGCTAGCAGGTACATTATAGTCTCGTGAAGTTGTTACCCTATTTCTGTGTCATATTAAATGTTTGTGGGTTGCACATGCTCCATTGGCCTTGGGACAGCTATTAAATAAATGTTCACTTTGCTACAATATATCAAAACTGTAAAATCAAATGAATTTTAATGATCTAAATTACAAAGTTAAATATGATGATTAAATACTAGTATGTGCAGAGCACCTCAGTAGCCAGTCTTTGTTGCATTATAATTCCCTAATTAAGTCCAATTGTAAATATGGGCAGTGGAATATGCCAATCAACATGTCATGGGCAGTAAAGCTTGTGTAGTGCAATATGGTGATCATGATGTCGTCTCTGGAGTAATTTGCTTGCTATTTCCTCGACACCGGACAGTGCCCACCCGCTCATCTTAAGGCCAATCATCTGTATATAAGCCCACCTCTACGTTCCGCAAATCGTAAACGCAATCGGCAAATAAATCTATGAAACAAAGATGGACCCATCTCCCACTTGCCTGCTCACATCACAGATCCACTTATCTCCTCCGCATTTATGATTTCCTTACCGCCCAATTTCTCAAGGGAAAATTATTTGTTCGCCGATGATTTCTCCGCCGTAGCTGAAAATTCACCATATATGAATTATTGTAAACGATGTAACCCGAATCAGCCTCCTCCATGGCTTCACATCTAATAAAATTAAATAGGAAAATCAGATTTCTTTTCTCTATACAATATGATCAATTCCTATTTAGATATATAATATGGAATAATTAGAATCTTTTCCCTATTTACCAGTAGTTAATTATCCCGTAGCAATATCCGAATAAAAGCTCAAAGAGATCGTTAATGGAGTGTATATAAGTTTAATCTAACCATAATTAAATTAGGTATATATGATTATTTCTAATTGATAAATACATGTAATTAAAGCAACAAAATTGCTGATGAAAAGCAATAAAATCTTGAAAATACAGTGTTGACCCACAAAGTGTGGTAGTTCAACTAAACCAATTATGACAGCTGGGTTTTATTATTATTATTTTTTTTTAGGTTTTTACTGACCAAAAACACTTTGAATTAAAGTCCCCCCCCCCCCCCCCCCCCCCCCCCCCCCCAGAAAAAAAAAAAGACCCCACAAAAAATACACAACGAACAACTACCACATAAGCTCAAACCACA
>CATIWF010138959.1:0-33591 GCA_949630135.1 Balakata baccata
GTCCATGCTCTGAATCGAGTGGGGTATAGGATGGTGAAAAGAGGAATTGGACATATTGTTGTCTATAGAAAGGTTCGTAGTCAAACCACTGACTTTTTGGTCAATTTGAGGTCATGGTGTGTTGTTGGATATCGTTCATGACTTGTTTAAATTATTTGATAATTTAAGTGGCCAACATAACCAACAACCTAATAGGTCAGACGCTTTGGAGATGTGAATATTGAGTAAAATGGCTTTGGATGGGATCTAAAATATGAGAGAATTATTTCGAGTAAAATTGCAATAAAATCGCGGGAAAAAATCCCTTGAGGGAGTTGACAGGCCCATGCGGGCCAACCAGGCCTGCTAATTAGCCTGCTTAGCGGGCCTAGGCGGCCTACTACTACCCCAATTCCCCTGTAAATTGGCCAATTGGCCAATTCACAAATGATGAATCTTCATTTTCTTTTCTCTTCAAATTTGATCTAGTTTTCTGATTTTCTTTTAGATCTAAAAGACCCCAAAAGATAAAAAATAGATAAGGAAGAATATTTAGGAGAAGAAAAATTATGGAGACAACAAGAAAATTAAATAGTTTAATTTTCCTCTCAAATGAACATACACCATTGCTAGCACTTTGAGGTATGTTGAAGCCATCTCCCTAGTGGTTTCATCTTCTCATTTTCGTATGGATATTGTTAGAGACAATTCAAGATTGGATTGTTATGGTTTGCCACAACCCAACAAGGTGAGAATTTGAAGAAAAATCAAGAAATTATAAAGGTATAATTCTGAATTTTCTTTAGTTAAATTAGTTTTAATTGGCACATATATAATCATTTGATTTCGGTTTTGAAAATTTTTATTTTCCACTGCGTTATATGTATGTGATACATGCTCAAAACCTTTCAAGAGCATCTTGAAATTTTTCAAGCTCAATTTTGCTCCCACTATTTCCTTTTGGAAGAGACTTTTTCTCCAATAAGGTAGAATGCTTTGAAACAAACACCTTTTGTTCTAAAGGATGGTAGAATTGATATCCAATTAATTCTTTTGGATATCGTACAAATATACACTTGTCAGACTTGGCTTCTAGCTTGTCTAACATTATTGGCTTCACATAAGCCGGCCAATCCCATACTTTCAAATAAGAAAGAAAAGGTTTCTTCTTATTCCATATCTCATATGGAGTAACATTAACTAACTTGGGAGGAACCTTGTTTAAAATGTAAACAACAGTCTCCAATGCATATCCCCAGGACTTAGGGAGTTCTACAAATCCCATTATAGACCTCACTATGTCTAATAAGGTTTGGTTTCTATTTTTAGCCATACCATTATGCTATGAAGTGCAAGGTGGAGTCCATTAGGATAATATTCCATTATCCTTTAGATAAACCTGAAACTTCTGGTTTAAGTATTCACCACTTCAATCAAATCTCAATGTTTAATACTTTTGCCAAGTTATTTCTCTACTTCACTTAGGAATTCTTTAAACTTTTTAAAGGTATCATATTTGTATCTCATAAGATACATATACCTAATCGTGATTAATCATTGATAAAAATAATGAAGTAGGGATAACCAGCTCTAGTGTACACAGACATTGAGCAATATACATCTAAATGTATTAAGTCCAATAGTCCAGTGGCATGTTCACACTTTCCACTAAAAGGTAATTTTGTCAACTTACTTAATAAGCAAGATTTACATGTGTCATATGATTTATAATCAAATGGCCCTAAGCTACTATCTCGGTGTAGCCTAGTCATACATTTCTCACTTATATGGTCAATGCGACAATGTCATAAATAAGACAATTTTGGTTTATCCATTTTAATTCTTTTATTATTAATATCAATATTGAAAATAAAACTAGACATATCAAGAATATAAATTTCATTGCAAAGAGTTCAAGTTCCATAAAGAATATCATTTAACATTATAGAGCAACCATTGCCATTAATAGTCAAAGTAAATTCATTTCTATTCAAAGCAGAAATAGAAGTTATATTCTTAGTTAAAGTAGGAACATAAAGGCAATTGTCTAATTTTATTACAAGCCCACAAGGGAGTATCAATACATAAGTTCCCACAGCTAAGGCAACAACTCTTATTTTATTGCTTATGCACATGTCTGACTCTCCCTTGTTGAGTTGTCTACTGTTCCTTAGGTCCTGCATATTAGTGCATGTGTGAGCCTCATCTAGTATCTATTACCTATATGTTATTACTAGAAACAATATTCACTTCAATAACAAAAGTACTTAAAGTAGATGGGGCATATGATGTCTTCTTCTTCAAAGACTCCTATAGGCCTTGCAATTCCTCTTTCTCTTCCACTGGATATCTTTGCCACAATAGAAGCAAATCTCCTTTGAGGAAGTCTCTTTGGCCTTCCTTTTGACTGCACCTTCCTTAGGCTTTGTGGACTTCTTCTTTTTATTCTTTTTCTTCGAACTAGAAGAATCCACCAACATCATAGCCTTACTTTCCTTGTTGATAGAAGACTCAGTTGTATTAAGTAGATTGAGCAAGTCAGGTATAGTTGATGAACCCTTGTTCATCTGATAGTTTAGCATAAAGTGTGCATAACTATTAGGAAAACTATGAAGAATTAAGTTTATAATTAATTCATGGCCTATAATGAACCTAAGACATGCCATTCTCTCAATATAATCATTCATTTTTAGTGCATTCTACACTAGAGATGTCCCCAACCATCTTGGAGCAAAAAAGCAACTTTAAGACCTTAAACCTTTAGGATCTTGCTTGCTCAACGAAGAGCTCCCTAAGAAGGAAGATGATTATATAATATTTTATTGCATTTTCTTGGTTTGATTGTGTGTTTGTAAGTCATGTTTTTGTGTTGATTGTGATAGAATTGTGTTAATGTTATGTTATTTATGCTTTAGGTAAGTTGGAGGTGATTTGGAGGATTTTTAGGCAAAGTCTGGAGACTTAAAGCTTTAACACGAGGAAGAGTAGAATGACATAGGTGTGTTCATAGCACAACAAGGGCATGTCAGTTGAGGAGCTTGGTCATGCCATATGAAGCCTTGTTACCGGAATAGATGACATAAGCGTGCCAGTTCCACACATACGTGTCATCCTTGCTTAGGTATGCCATTCTTTCTAGCTTGGTCATGTCATCATTGTTAAGATGTTGTATTTAGTGACATAGGCATGTCGTTTTCTTTTGCATGGTTATGTCGCCTTAGGAGTTGCTACTATATGAAGTGACATGGGCATGTCATATCAACATGATCGTGTCATTTCTTGGAGAATTTTGAGTCCTTCTCATGTGGTGAATTCAAGTTTGATGAGGTACAGGCACATCTTTAAGTGCTCAGTTGTGATTAGATAAGGCATGGTCCTATAGATATTTACTGCCTTTTTAGAGTAGGAAAAAAGAATCCTAAAGAGGAAGAAACTCAATCTCAAATTCTAGGGTTTAAATATGTTCTTTAGATTTAGGTTTTCTTGTTTTAGCTTTTCTCGGCAATTGTATTGTTTACTCTTGAGATTTGGCGATAGCGTGATCCTGTACTCAAGATTGGAATTGTTCACTATTGGAGTTGTCAAGCTTGGAACTTTTAAAGAGTGGAGACCAACCATTCAAGGGAGATTCAAGCTAATCAATTTTAGGGGGTTTTTATTTCCAATTCTATACTTCTTCTCTACTATTACATGTTTAGTTTAAGTTTTGGAATTAACATGAGCATAGTTAAAGCCATATTTGGCTAACGTTTTTGTTAGGTATTTAGTAGCCATTAAGATGTTTGAACTTTCCCTTTAGTTTTTTTTAATGATATATGATTTCTTCGATCTTCAATTGTGCTTGAGAAGTTTTAAGTTGAAAGTATGATTGACCACCATTCATTTAATTTGGAATTGATATCTTAGAGTTGAGTTATTAGACGAACCATATGTGACTCATCCTAAAAATTGGGTTGGACTTAATTGCACCATTAACTTGGATAATTTATGACCTAGGGCAAAAGCCATATGAATCTAATTTCATCGTGCTTAATTGAATTAGAGGAAAGGGATCATGCCTAATGTACGAACTAAATGCCTAATTAAGTTTCATAAGTAATTCAATCAATTTAAATCGATTCTTAGTTAATTAATTGTTTCAATTTCATTAGTTTAATCTCTAAATCATAAAAATGTGAATAGAATGTTTAATTGCATAAATTTGTTTCCATTGGCAATTTGGAGTAATTAGGATTTTAAGTCAATTGTTCCTTTAAGATCGACCTTGGGAATATCTTACCGTATTACAAGCTCATACACTTGCAAGTAACTAAATTTGTTTTACCAAGTTTTTTGTGCCATTGCTAGGGAACAATTGATTAAATTCTTAATTATTTTCGTTATCAACGTATTTGCATTTAGTATAGGTTATTTTATGCATATTAGCTTAGTAATTTATTTTTGTTTTGCATTTTTCATTTCTTTTTAGTTTTTGACTTCAGTTTTATGCCAGACATTAGCAAAAGGTCGAAGTCAACTAAATCATCCACTCAGAGACAATACGAACTAAGATTTAGAACTCAGAGGTTGGAGGAGCTATCATTCGAAGAAAAAGAATTACCAATATAGCAAAAGCTGTAGTTTGAAGAAGAGCTTATCAAATTCTAGAAAGAATGACTAATCCACTTGAAAATCAAATTTCGCCAAGAGTACCCACATTGAGATCAACAGTAGTTGCTGCATAAAGGCAACTTACCAAGAAAGATTATGCTAGACCTATCATTGGCAACACTACCTCTTACGTAGTCCTAGGAGAGGTAGTGAGGAATTAGGAGCTAAAAAGCATACATTTGAATATGTTGTCACCTTTCTATATGCTACCTAACAAAAATCCTCTTACATTCATAAGGGAATTCTACTCTACTATTGTAACACCTATTAACTAGGGCTTAATAGTTGTGCATGAATATGTGACTTAAATTGAATATATGAGAGTTGTATTAGAGGTATATAAGGGTATAAATGAGGTATATGAGGGTATACATGAGGTATATATGAAGTATATTGGTCAATTTTGGCTTTAGTTTCAAGAGAGAGATGAAAGAAATGAAGAAAATGGAAAAAAACATGATTCACGCTTGTGAACAAAGTGTTCATAGCCATGAACATCGTGGTCAAAGATAAACATTGATTGTTTTTACTGTAGACATTTATAGTCATGAAAGTTTTGTTCATGACTATGAAAGGGCTTTATTCATGACTGTGAATGATTTATTCACGACTATGAAAGGTTTGGTATATAAGCATTTTGCACGATCTTATCTTCATTTTTCACCACCTTTTTAACCCTCAAACCCTAAGAACATATCATAGACAGCTAAGAACAGCAAATGAGTGATTCTTCATGATTTATGAGTGAATTAAACACCAAACCAAGAGAGAGAATAAGATTAAAGCAAGATTTAAAGAAACTATCAACTTTGGTAGAGAATTAGAGGAGAGAGAAAGTTGGTACAAGAGAGTCCACGAGTTCTTTGCATGGTCAAGGTATGTTTTTTGCCATCAAAAGGTAAGAAAATACAAGAAAACCATCTCTTTACCATGATTATAAAGTTATATGAAGAGATTGTGATGTTTGAGTGAAAATCCATTGACTTTGAGTTATGGATGATGAAGGGTGATGGGGGTTTATGTATATTTATGTTCTTTGAAATTATTGGAAGTGAGATACTATGATATTGAGTTGAAAACACACATGATAACCTTGGTTTGAGAATTTTGGGATTAGATTTGCGATTATACATATTTGACATAGTTTTAGAAATTGACATATAGTTATGGATGTTATAGGAAAACAAGTTGAAGAGGGTGATAACGACTAAGAGGAGTAGTCAAGCTCCTTAGCTGAAGTTTTGCGATGCTCCATTGAGGTTTGTACATATAGGCATTTTTGTTCTCCTTGAGACATGATTGTTTGTTAAATTATTGAATAATATGTCATAATGATGATTTTTATGTAATATATGTATATTTAATGAGTTATTGAAATTATGTAATGCCATGTAAGAGCATATGAGGATGAAATGGAGTATGTTGGCATGAAAAATCATTAAATGAATATATATATATATATATGACATTGAGTTGGTGTATATATCGTGAACTTTAATATGTGTTAAATGTTGGAACATAAGGTAAATATAAAATATGGAAGCATGAAAAGGCATGATTAAATGTTAGGAAAGTTAATTTGAGTGATTGAATATGCATGAATGTGTTAGTAAGCAAGGAAATGGTACTGTGACTAAAGGTGTAAAGCGTGTGTTATTGAGCTTGGTTGTGACCCATTTTGTGTGATGTTTTGAGTGGTGTTAACTTGTAATACCCACTAACTAGGGCTTAGTCATTATGCATGAATATGTGACACATATGAGGGGTAATTTGGTAATTAAAAGTACATATGAGTTATATTTAATGTTATAACGAAGGTATAATTGAGGTATATTGGTCAATTTTGGCTTCGGTTTCAAGAAAGAGACGTAATAAATCAATAATTATGAAAAAATAAAGTGTCATGATCGTGACAGTCAAATTTCTTGGATAAACATTACTGTTTGAAATCAGTTGCTACAGTAACTCTGCATGGCCGTGAAAAGGAACCTTCATAACTGTGAAAGGTGACTATATAAAGTTTTTTCCACGATCTTCTCACTATTTTTCATCATTTTTTCCATCCTCAAACCCTTTTCACATACACTAAGAAACCAATGGAGTGATGCTTCATGGTTTTTTAGTGATTTAACATTAAATTAACAAAGAAAACAAGGTTAAAGCAATATTTAAAGAAATCATCATCTTTGGTGAGATTTTAGAGGAGAGATAAAGTTGGTGCAAGAGAGCCCACGAGTTCCTTTCATGATCAAGGGTTGTTTCTGCTTTCAAGAGGTAAGAAAATCATCTCTTTGTTGTGATTATGAAATTATATGGAAAGATTGAGTTTGTTGGTATGGAAACCCTTGGAGGAAGATGAAGGGTGGTTGGATTTTGTATGTGTTTGTGATTTTTGAAGTTAATAGAAGTGAGATACCATAAAATGGAGTAGAAATCATGCATTATAACCATAGTTTGAGGAGTATAGGTTAGTTTTATGTTTTTGTCATACTACCATTAACTTAGTATTTGATATGTGGTATTGTTTGTGATAGGAATACAGGAGGGAAGAGATCGACAAGGAGACTAGATTACTCCTTAGTTGAGTTTTTGTCAAGCTCCTAGTAGAGGTTTATACATATACATATTGTTATTTACCCCTTAAATGTGATAAATGCATGTAAATGTTGAATTATGTGCAATAATATTGTTGATCATGTCTAATTGTTAAGTAATATGATATTATGTAATATGAGACATGAAATGGCATGATTAAATGTTAGAAAGGTTAATTAGAGTGTTTGAATATGTATAAATATGATTATGAGTATAAAAATGGCATATGTGTTAAAGTGGGCACAAAGTATGTGCAATGCGTGAGTTATGAGCTCGGTTGTGACCCCATTTTGGGGGATGATTTGAGTTATGTAACAGGTTTGTTTTGATGTCTAATGACCATGAATGAAGTCTACATATGTTTAGGAAGTGATTAAAGTGGAATTTTGAAATTTGACCATAGGCACAAGTTAGAACCTTTCACAACCAGCATCATAACCATGTTGAAATTGTCATGACCATGAACATAGAGGCAGTAGCCTTCATGACTAGGTGTCACTGCCAGCCCAATTTGTCATGGCTATGACAACACTATTCACAACAATAGTGACTTATGTTTAAACGATATTTTGGTAGGTCCAAAACATGCCAATTATGTACAAATATATAGTATAATGTAAAAACATATGATAACATATTAATAAGTATAAATGTGATATATGAACATGCATGAATTATAAATAATATGATGGAAACAAGAAGAATGATATATAAAAAAAAGGGTTACTTTGTATAAATGCTCATTTCTCTACCCGATGACCACTTTAGGATAGATGATGCACCATAAAGGGGATAAATGATACATATCGCTACGAGGTATGAGAGGGGAACATGATTGCTAGCCCTAGATTGGGTGCTCCTATTTCCGGCAATCATATCCATTATTATACTCAGTCTTTTGATTTGAGGAGCTCAAATGAGCATACAAGACACAATGGGTATGTAGGATGTTTGACCCTAAATTGGGAGCACCTACTTTATTACCCTATTAGATAGTGAGTAGGATGACTAGCCTTGGACTGGGTGCGCCTACTTCACACCCCGTATCCGGCCAGTCAGGGAAATGAGTTTTGGGCTATATTCATCAAAGTTGCTTATTGAAAAGAAAAATGAATATGACATATATGATTGATGGTAAGAGGTTAATGGCACGAATAATGGAAACGAGCTTAAGACATGTAATATGAAATGAACACAAATAATGCATGCATGTGATACGACATTTCTATAGCTTTCATAAATATGATATAATGTTCATAATGCTATGTTAAATGATGCCATGACGCCATATATTTTATGCCTTGTTTATATGTTTGCATGGGAGAATCTCAATGTTGATATGTACCACTAAGCTAGAGATAGCTTAATGTGAGTTTTTCTCAAGTAGGTCAAGGAGCTTGTAGATAGTAAAGTTGAAGGAAGAGAAGTCAGCTAGAGCATATCAAGTGTAGACATTTGAGACCTGGATTATGGGTCTAAATTATCATGTTTTGTATTTTGTACATCCATGCATATGGGTAGCAACAACTTGTATATGATACAATATTATATATATACCTGAGTTGATGAAAAATAATCAGTAATAGGACAAGATAAGCACAGATAAAGGCATTCTATCTATATAACAGGAACATATTCCTGTTATAAGATGACATAATAGGTATAATCCTGTTATTTTAGGTAGGGCATCACATAACTTGATTGTATTTGTGTCCAATGCCCATGAATCATTTCTATACATATTTAGGAAGGGTTTAGATATGGAATCTCGATAAAATTTGACCATAGGAACACGTTATGCCTTTTAACAACCATCGTCACAACCATGCTGAAAACTGTCATAGCTATGAATCAAGCTGTCATGACTATGAATCCTACTCCAATAGCCTTCATGACTATGCTTTACGGCTAGACCAAAATCCGCGGTCGTGAAGACACTGTTCACAGCAAAAATGTTCTATGTTTAAATGATGTTTTGGTGGGTCCGAAACATACCCAATATACCCAAATGCTAGAGTATGATGTTAAATCATATAAACACATTTGAATGAACACAAATATGATATGTGAACATGCATATGTGATATGAAATATAAGGGTATGTATTAACAAATGAGGTTAAATTATAGAGATACTTTGATATAAATGCCCATTTCTCTAACCTATTGACTAGAATTAGGATAGATGGTGCACCATTAAGGAGACTTACAGTACCGAACCAATTATGTTTTTAGGGAAAATGTGGCTTAGGCTCGTGGAATGCCTTTGATCCCATTCATATACAGATGATATATAGTAATCAGTCATAGAGGCTTAAGCTCGTAGACCGCTCTTGACTAGAGATCAGAGTGAATAGGGTGGTTTAAGCTTATAGAGCACTCCTATTTCACACCCCGTATCCGGACAGTGCGAAAACGAGACTTAGGCCAATAATTAGAAAGTGTGATATAAAAAGTATTTGTATATTAAATGGATTAAGGAGATGAATTAAATAACACAATAAGCAAGGTAGGAAATAATTACATGATAAATAGAAATGGAATTATTTACATAACTTTGGCATGATATAAATTATGACTACATTGCATTACTAGTTGAATTAATAATCGATATATGTTATTGGTTAAACATGTAAGCCTTGTATAATGGTATGCTCATTCTTTATATGCTATTTGTATGTTTAATTAAAATATATGTCATGTTTTTGTGTGATTAGCTGGGAGAACCTAGATGCCTATATGTACCACTAAACTAGAAATGACTTAGCTAGGGTTTTTCTCATGCAGGTTCAGGAGTTTATAGATAGTAGGTATGAAGTTGACAAAGAGAAGTGAAAGCCCACCTCAGAGAAGACATTTAGACCCGATTTGTGGGTCAATGACATTATGTATTTTGTTATACATGTGCATATAGTTTGGTAGACATGTTACATATAAAATGAAAGAACATGTTTTATATTTTGATATAATGGCTAATATACGGTGATGTGTAAGGCTTGTAAGCCACAACATGCTTAATTTAGTAATTATGATAGATATACTGTAATACCCTCCTATATAGCATACTAGCCCGCTACACGAGGGAGTGCTACTGCATACATGTTATGCTATCATTCAACTGATTGTACATAGCAATATATAACCATATAAGTAATTATCATGCATTCAGGTTTATTAAGGAATCCATAATTAATAAATCTGTTAATCAAGGGCTAAACTTACCCAAATAAAACATCCATAAAAACTTAATACAATAATCCCTTTTTAAAACAAAAAGGTCCACAATCCCAAAATGCATGAATAAGTAAAATGCAATAAGCATAAGCTGACTCTGATTCTGACCGCTTTAACTGGCTTAGCTTCTCTTTGTCAACTCTTCCTATGACTCCGAACCTATATGCAGGAAACCTACACGCTAAGCTATCTAAGCTTAGTAATACATATAATCATATAAATTATATCATGCATATCATACATGTTCAAATCATATCATCCATTACATGAAAGTCATAATATAACACTTTGTCTCATTTTTCAACTCATATAATTATACCCATGCCATCATGCCAATCAAATCATTACACATCACTGTAGTGTACCTGGTAAGTGGAAGCCTTTCCTTATTCCTCACATTATATTACATTACTCTGTTTTTGTTTATTCATTTAAATTGCCCAATCACTCTATACTATACTACTAGATACGAGTTATGAATAAGGGCACTCTCAGAGCTGAAGCCACCCTACCTATCAAATCATAACTGTTAGTATCTGTACTTGAATCAAGTGTACTCTTGAAGCTGAAGCCAACTTGACTCATAACTGTATATAGAATTTGCCAACATAAAGGGTCAAAGGCGCTCTCAAAGCTAAAACCACCTTGCCCGGTAAATAATGCATGAAAAATCCTACGGTACCGTAACCACCCTTAATGGTACACCATCTATCCTATAGTCGGTCCGAGCATGAGTAAGGGCATTTATGTCTTTTTCTTTTTAATCGCAGGAGCCTTATTCCATGATCATAATAATTTTTCCATGATATTCATATATCAACTTATCACATTTCAATATATTAACATTTATATCATCATTCCATATCATATTGCATTGTGACCTATGTATCATCATATACATGTCAATTCATCTCACTTCATAGTATAACACTTAGGCAAAAATCTCATTAACATAATATTCATAAGTACTCCATTTAATAATATAGAACACATGCCTTACACATTCATTCCATCATATTCAGTAACTAACACTCACACACTTGTGAGTTTGAACCCCCAGCACGCTATCGCGTGCCATTATGATGCTAGTGCCGTTGGCCTAGCCTGTTGTGGGGCTATACAAGCCTGGAGTCACGTAAGTCCAAATTGAGACTCCCCTTTCCCGACTGGGAAAGGCTCGACACCAGCAAGGAAAATTCAAGTTTTCATATGCTGACCCAAATCTCTTGATTTCAAGGCATATAACCAATTTCCAGAACATCACACATTATTGAAACAGACCATTTTTTCATTATGAATATGCCATAATCCTTCTAATTCTTATTTCATCAATTTAACATAGAAAACAAGAATAATCTTTGTCATTAATTCATACCAACATGTTCAAACCATTCAGATCAATAATCATGGCATTCAATTGATACAAAACATCCAAAAATACCTATTCACTAGCAATCATGTAGCCAGAAAGTGAATAAACATGATTGTATGTACAAACCTATAATAATGGAGTCGAAAAACCTCACTCAAACATTTCTCTCATGTTCTAATGTCTGTTTCCATCTTCTTCCATGTTCCCTAGCATTAGACATACGAATCAAAGGTCACAAACCCATCAAAAAGGGTAAACACAACCTGTTCATATAGGGTTATCGAAATCAAACCCTAATTCATGGAAAACCCCCAAGCCACAAAGCAAACCCAAGAAATAATGCGATTAAAGGCTTAAGGAGGATGATTACTTACTGACCAGTGGAGAAAATAGAGGAACAAGTTAGAGGAACTCAACCTCTAATATGTCCAAAATGTGCAGGTCATGTTCTTGATGAAAACACCCTAAAACCACAATTAAATCCTTAATAAACCAACCCAATTGTGTTTACTTGTGTTTAAGTGAAGGAGAATCAATAGAGATGGAGGGATGAGGGTTTAGAGGGTCTGCTAGTCTTCAGAAATAGTTAGGGTTCGAATAGAGGAGGAAAAGGACGTGAAATCACGTATTTATAACATGCAGTCCAGAGGCAACTCCCGACTGGGAAAATATGTGTCCGGAGAGGGAAATCTTTGTCGACTGCGAGATGACCTTTCCTGAGCGGGATTCGATTTTGCCCACCAAAATATAACATAAGCTGGAATTGACCACAATACCCCTAAAAAATCCGTATAAATTCTAGGCCCTAAATTATGTGTGTTACATATACTCACGTATATAGTTAATAGGATAAGATGATAACCAGAATAGTATGCTTAATCAGATGTATCTAATAATAAGAAAAGTTTTAATTAAAACCGATTTCATCCAGCTAGTCTTATGGCATTCCGTTTGTATAATGGGTTTATATCTATTATATAGGCGGGGTGCTACAACTGTCATCACATTCCCTTTGAATTCTCTTAAGGAAGACTAGTTGAGAATGCGATGCTTTCCTTACACTTTGAAGGATAGAGAAAAAGCATGACTAATGACTCTACCACCTAATTCTCTTCGATTCTAAGATAAGGTGTACCGTAAGTTTATGACTAAGTCCTACTCATACCAGAAGACAAGAATTAAGGGAATAAATTTAAAATTTATACCAAAAGGATTCAGAGACCTTCCATGAAGCTTAGGACAAATCCAAGATGTTACTAATGCAATGTCCTTATCACGAGTTTCCACTTTCAGTAGTAACTCAAGCCTTTTATGATAGGCTATCTTAATAATACCAATGCATAGTAGATAATAAAACTAGAGGAGTGATGGGAGAGAGAACTGCTGACGAGTTGTACAACATTTATGAGTTGGTGCAAACTCATAGCTGAAGAGTGTGCGGGGGAGAAATGTGTCAGTAAATGAGGTTTCAAGTGGCAATGAGCTGGCTTCTTAGATAGCGGAGTAAACTAAACAAGTTAGAACTTAGTCAATAATAGAAACGCATATGCAAAAAAAGAATGTGGTATATATCAGGTTTATGATCATAAGGCTAACACTTGTCCTATTATTGATATGTATATAGATAAATGAATTAGAGCAGGCAAGTGTAATGAATTCTTTCCAACCACGACCACAAAACAATCCATATTCGAATACCTATAACCTTGACTGCAGGAATCACCCAAATTTCTCATTGAGGAATAACATTCAGGGCTAACCTCAGCAATCAAGGAACTCGAATGTTCAATACCATAACCTCAGTAACTAGCCTATGTGTCCAAGTAAGAACCTTTCAAGGCCTTCTAATGCACTAAGGAAGCCTTCCTTAGATGAGACATTATAGAGCTTCATAATCGCCACTCATGATAAGATAGAAATGACTAATAAGAGGGTGGATTCAATTGAGCCTTCCTTGAAAAGGTTAGAAATTTATGTTGGTCAAATTGTTAAGTCCATGCAAGAGAATAGAAAATGAAAGATAATCAGAGCAAGCTAAATTAATCACAGTGCTTTGAAGTGGTAAGGTATACAATAATAAGTTAAATGTAGCTAATGACTATTGTAATTCTTCTATTTCAAGTGACAAGATGGATGAGGAAGACAAATAAAGCAAACAGATGATGGAATACAAGAAGCTAGGCAAAAAGATGAGGAGCATAGCGTGAACGATAAGGAAAAATATCTATTTTTGGGACCTAAATTTCATAAAACAAAGGAGTCATAAAAGCTTATAATTTCCTTTCCTGGCCAACTGAGGGAGAGCAAAAAGGATAAGGAATTTTCTGAAATTTTTAAAATGTTCTCCAAAGTTGAAATTAACTTACCCTTATTGGATGTAATCAAGAACATGTATTCTTATGCCAAATTTTTCAAAGAATTAGCTTCAGCAAAAAGAAGGTATGAGACCAATGAAAAGGTAATGGTTTCTAGGACCATGAGTGCGGTCCTTCAGCAAAAACTACCTCAAAAGATGAAAGATTTGGGAGCTTAACAGTCGATTTGGGTGTAAGTATCAATCTCATATCATACTTAATATATGCATAGTTAGGCTTGGAGAGTGTGTTAATAATTGAATAATTGGTAAGTCAAATATCCTTGAGGTATAATAGAGGATTTTTTTATCCAAATTAGTAAGTTAATCATTCCAACAGATTTTATTGTTCTAGACATCGAAAACTCCCTCTTTAGAGATAAGGAGCAAATAATTCTTCTTGGTATACCATTCATGACAGCTACTAAAACTATTATTGATGTCAATAATGGTAAGCCCTATATGACTATTTTAGGGGAAACCATCAAATTTAAGGTTTTTGATTCCATATCTTGTCCATCTACTACTCTTCTTAATGAATGCTCCTGCATTGACTGTTTGGACTCACTTGTTTGTGATCTCTGAATATTAATAAGTTGGATGACGAATCTAGTGAGGATGAAACCCTTCTCATGCCTAAGGAGAGGGAGAGTGAACTTGAAACCTTTAAATTAGAGTTGAAAGAGCTCCCTTCTACACTTAAATATGCTTTTCTAATAGAAGAAAACACGTACTAGGTCATAATAGCATCAAACCTTTCCCTTATTGAAGAACAGTTAGTTGTGAGGGAGTTGAATAGACTTAGAAAAGTCATTGGGAAGGGAATTTTATATATTAACAGCATAAGTCCTACCATTTGTATGTACAAAATCATTTTAAAGGACAATGCTAAGGCTGTTAGAGATACCCAAAGGAGGCTAAATCCTAATATGCAAGAACTCATAAAAAATAAGGTTTAAAAACTTCTAGATAAGGGGATAATTTATCTTATTTCTGATAGTAAGATGGTGAGTCTGGTTCATATAGTTCCTAAGAAATCAGGAATAACTATTGTAGTCCCCAAGAAAAAAGGGAATTAGTACCTATTAGGACCACTACAAGGTGAATAATGTGCATCGATTATAAGAAGCTTAATTTAGCCACTAAAAAGGATTATTTTCCATTCCCATTTGTTGATTAAATTCTAGAAAAATTATCAGGACGTGCTTGTTAGGGTCCTAAGTAATTGTGCATTCTGACCAGGCATCTCTAAGGTACCTTTTGACCAAACCAATTGTAAAACCTAGACTTATTAGGTGGGTGCTTTTATTTCCAGAATTTGACCTAGAAATTGAAGATAAGAGTGGAAGTGAAAATTTGGTAGTTAGCCATCTTTTTAGGTTAATTTAAAAATTAGATGCTCTAACCTCTAAAAAGGCAATTGTCCAAACTTTTCCTAATGAACAATTATTTGCATTAAATCATAAGCCTTGGTATACGGATATTGTGAATTATTTAGCTTGCAATATCTTGAGGCCTGATATGCCTTTCTAAGAAAAGAAAAGATTTTTGTCCTTGTGCCAATCAAGTCACCCAAGGATGTCTTCCAAAGGATGAGCAACAGAGCATCCTTACATTTTGTCATCAACTTCAGTGTGGGGTCATTTTAGTGGTAAGAAAACAGCCTACAAGGTCTTCTAAGTAGATTTCTTTTGGCCTACTTTATTTCAGGATGCCTATGAGTTTTGTTTAAAATATGATAAATGTCAAAGAAATGGTAATATAAGGAAGAGAAATGAAATGCTTCAAGACTACAATCTAGTTGTTGAATTATTTGATGTTTAGGGCATTGACTTCATGACTCCCTTTTAATGGATTTGAATATATAATTGTTGTTGATTATATGTCTAAATGGGTAGAGGCTATCCCTATTAGAACTAATGATGCTAATGTGGTTGTTAAGTTTGTCAAAGATAACATTTTTAGCAGGTTCGGTACCCTAAGAGCGATCACTAGTGATGATGGAAGTCATTTCTGCTATAAGGTATTTGATGGGCTCTTAAAGTAGTATGGTGTCACACACTGAGTAGTAATGCTTTACCATTCCCAAACTTTAAGCCAAGTCGAGGTGAGCAATATACGGATAAAAGCCATTTTGGAGAAAACTGTTGCCCTTCACTCAAGGATTGGGCTTTGGAGTTGAAAAGTGCCTTATAGACATATCGAACGGCGTACAAAACTCCCATTAGAATGAGTCTGTTTCTAATGGTCTATGGAAAGGCATGCCACTTACTGGTAGAGCTCGAGCATGAAGCTCATTGGGCCACTAAGGCCCTAAACGTAGAGTTGTGTGAAGCTAGAGAGGAGAGACACTTGCAGTTGCATGAGCTAGACAAGCTAAGGCAAGAAGCTTATGAGAGTGTCATACATGATCACCTATTGATCCGTAATATTTTACTTCTTGGAATGCAAGTGTTATTATTTAACTTGAGGTTTAAACTTTTTCTAGCTAAGTTGTAGTTAAGATGAAGTGGACCGTTCATATTCACTCAAGTTTTCCCTCATAGTGTTGTGGAATTGCAACATTTGACCGTCGGTGAGAAGTTAAAAATGAATGGATAACAGGTCAAGTAATATTACTAAGGTTCTCCTTTGGTGAAAGTATTGGAGAGCATATCTTTACAACCCCCCTAAAGTGGAGCTTAATAATCTCGTCTATACTCTAAATATGGCACTTCTTGGGAGGTAACCCAAGTGTTATTTATTCTTCCTTTATTTTGATTTGGTTTGATTCAGTTTTTATTTTCATATTTATTTGTCTATTTAGTTCTTCCTTTAGGGATGAGATTTTGACATTTTGATTTTTTTTCTTGATGTGCTCAATTTGTTTTTCTTTTACGTTAGGGACAAAAGAAAAAGGATGGAGCCAAATTGTGAGCAATATGGGTGCAAGGAAAGCCAACCGACACGAGCATGTCATTTTGACATGACACATGTCACTTGTTCCCGTCATTGCTAGACAAAATGACACGAGCATGTCATTTTGGCACGGTCAATCCCAAGGAGGAGGCTGCACTAGCAGACCCACCTGCACAATCTGTGGAGCCAGCTTCATCTGAACCACCCGCACCATCACCATACCAGGTCAAAGGACAAGGGCAAACAGGTTGCCACCACGTTCGTTTTCCCATTTGTCTAAAGAAGAAGTTAAAGACTATAAAATTGTTGTGTCTCATGGTATTAGTTGTACATGGTTTCTACACTATGATA
The DNA here is from genome assembly GCA_949630135.1 of Balakata baccata. Taxonomy (NCBI): domain Eukaryota; kingdom Viridiplantae; phylum Streptophyta; class Magnoliopsida; order Malpighiales; family Euphorbiaceae; genus Balakata; species Balakata baccata. Next base: position 17,432 of record CATIWF010138959.1, read on the forward strand.
CATTACGTAGTTTGAATTGTTTAGATAAGGTATTAGAATATGCTAGCATTTTATCTTGGAGTCAGTTTATTGGAATGAAGGACTATATCAATAAAGAATTTATTTTATTTCATGAAATGTTCTAAATGTGTTAAAAATTGGGATACATATGAAGTATACCCGCGATGACAGTTAGTAAAATCAATAATTGAAGAACAACTCAGCACATGTGTCTACATAATTAAGTTATCCACACATAAAAATTATTTAAAATTTAAACCCTAAACCCGTTTATTAACCCCTTCCACGCCGTCTCATTTTATGATTGTTTTTTTTATCAAACTTTTAGGAAGAGTTTTACTTAACATTAAATTGCTAAATTGATTGTGAGAGATTTGAGAGTAAGCTAAAACTTGAAATCTGATTTTAGTTATTATTATAAATGTGAAAAATATACTAAAACCCACATTTGCCTCCAATTAACGAATTCTAATTTTAGGGTTTCAAATAGTTACAGCAGATTTGGGTTTGATTTAGGTTTAAAAAGGGAGAAATGTTACAGTTAGGTAACGTTATTATTAAATAATAAATATATATATATATATATAAATTATTTACTTTTTACAACTTTTTTCCAGCGATTGGATACACTGCAATGCCATATCAAAACCGAGTAACACTATATAACAATTTTTAACTATTACAAAGGAGTTTGGAGGACTAAAAATAGATATTAGAGGATAAAAAATGCTCAAGAGAGCAAAATAGCAAAAATAAACTATATTAGGGGATCACAAATGCCTTTTACCTATACAATAATATGCATGCAACAAAAGTTATATTTAGCTTTAACGGAATTAATTTGTTGGAGTTTGACTTCATTTTTTTTTTTTTTATAAAGGCTTCAAATTTTTGAAAAGCCAAACTAAAAACATCTAAATAATAACATCCAATCTTAAAAAATAAAAATCTCAATAAGCAAAACAACATCATCTATTGCAAAACTAAATATTCAAAATATATTAAAAAATTTTTAATTATATTATATATAGTAGCACTACAAGCTAAGGTCAAAAGATATAAAATTAGATTTTTAATATTATGTGTGGAAACAAATTTTTAAAAATACCACATACACACATATATATATTAAAAAGTTATGTTGCTTAAATGAATATAATTCCGCCATTTTTTAAATTTTGGAGAAACAATTATCGTTCGTACCCTTACGAAACTTCTCTTAGTTTTCCACTATTATGATTAAACTTGTTATGTATTTTTTTTTTTTTAAAAATAATATTTATGTTATGCTCCACATGAAATATATATATATATATATTTTTAGCAATCTTTATGGGGTTGGCTGCTCATGGGAAAAAGGGTGATCCCTGGATCCTTCCAATGAATAATTTCTTAATTTTTCTAGTCCAAGGAAATTGTTTTAAAGAAAAATTACTAAATTTGATATAATATACTAATATTTTTTTGAAATTTAAAAAATATATTATTTATCTCATTTATTTTATTATATTATATTAGTACATCTTTTATTATATTTTATACTAGCAAGATATTATATTATGGTGAAATAACAAAAAAAAATTATTATTTACCCTCTAACATTTGATCTATTGTACTAGTACTTCATGATATTTGACTTTTGTACTATTACTCTTCTGAGATTTAACTTATTATACTAATACTTCTTGAAAAAAAAAATTATTTATGACTAACAAAAAATGTCATGAAACTTAATATAATGATTATATAGTTAAATAGAAATAAAATAGATATAACAAATAATATATTTTTTAAATTTCAAGAAATACTAGTCTATTATTTTAAATTCAAAGATAAATAGTCATATTTTTTAAATACATACCAATTTTTTGGACCAGAAACAATCATTGTCTTCACAACATTTATTTGCATTATGTATCAATGTAATTACATTTTAATATTTTTGAAATTTGATTCCATTATATGTTAGTAAAAAAGGTTTTAATAATCAAATTTTAGTATAAAATTTTATTAATAATTAAGTATTAAAGTGGTGTCGATCTAATTGAGATTACCAAGTACATTCCTGATTCTTGGTCTCAATTTTTATAAAAAAATATATAAAAATTAATCATCTACTAATTAATCATTTATACAATGTAACAACAAAATATTATATTAATTGATAATTATTTGACTCAAAACAAAGATCTCTAATCCTTTGTATAATACAAGCCCATATGACAAGTCTCTCAATTTCCAAATAATGTTGCTGAAGTTATGCACATGCGGCCGAGCTGTTTTGCAAACGTTAGATACTCAACTTAAGACTTTCCATTTTTGCCATAATTATTGATAACTTCAGTCTCTATTAGTTGGTAGTTATTGCACGGCTGAAACAATAAGATATGACCGGAGGATGGCTTTGGTAAAGCCCTTCCAATGTTGAAATCTGTAAGAGAAAAAAATGAAGAGAAGTATAACTAGAGAGATCAAGAATTAACTTGCCTTTTAGATATGTTGTCAGGGATTTTTATAATATTCTCCTCCGTCATATGTCTAATCCCTTTTTGCCACAATATGGCTTAAGCCAGCTTTGTCAGATCATGATTATGGCTAGCTATTCACATTAGTCATCAGGCGCCACGCTTGAGCTATATGCGCATTTAATTTTCTTTACCTATCGTGTCGGTGCCCTGCTCTATGTACTATAGCTGTGCAATATTTTTGTTATTTATAGGGATCTCAGATCTTAAATCATAAGGATCGGCAATGTCGTTTCAAGGGGTCATAAGATCCACGGATCGTGAGATCATGGGATCTTATCTGATTGTAGTGTCTCCTTCTAGGATTGATAGATCATAAGATTGTAGATTGGGGTATCACAATCTAGCGAGATTACATCTTGTCGCGGATCGTGAGATTATGGGATCTTTATTTGATTCTAGTGTCTCCTTTTGGGATCGACGGATCATATGATCGTGGATCGGGGGATCACAATCTAGCAAGATTACATCTTATTGTGGATTGTAAGATTATGGAATCTTATCTAATTGTAGTGTCTTCTTCTGGGATCGACGAATCATAGGATCGTGGATCGAGGGATCACAATCTAGAAAGATTACCTCTTGTCATCAGATTTCCCCCCTGAAGTATCGATCATTTATGTTTGATGATGTGAGGGCTAAAGCGCATTTACTCATTACTGCCTTATTTTTAAAAATTTATTATTGCCTCAAAAACGCTGCTCGTCATAATGACTAGGGCCTAGTCCAACCATCCCAAATACAGTTTCTTTTTATATCTTTCCCATCTCTCAGGCTTTTCATTTCCTACTTTCATTTTGGCACATTTGGCTATTAGGATTTTTATACTAAGTTCTGCAGTGATTCACTTTGAAAGTCATTTTCCTAGTACTAACTTTCTGCCGTTATTCTCGACAATGCGATAAGTCTTTCAAGTAAGTGTTTCATCTTGTTTTTTCCTTTTTTCTTTGTCCTGTTGTTTTTCACACATTTCTCATCAGACTCTGGTTTGAAAAATGATTTTGAAGTGACAAAATACGGGAGGGGTATGAGTTCTCCAAAGAATTATGAGGCCTTAGTATCTTGTAGGGATGTGGCAATCGGCGCCATTAATATTTCTGACTCGTATTCAGATGAAATTTCTTTTGAACATAGTAAATGTTATGTCCCTTCCCTTTCCCCCAATGATGATGAAATTTCCCTATCTCAACTGTTGAGGGATCAATCCTCTTAACCTTCCACCTTTGGTAAGGCTATTTTGGCCTAAGAGGTGTCTGTGTCTGCCTTGGTAGTTTCGGCTGATATCTTTATCCCATAAGTATAAGATTCCTGCTAATTATGTCCTGAGCACTGCGGGTAAGAAAAGCATTACTACTATGGAGGATGGTAAGATGATGGTGTATATGGAGTTTCTGAAACTAGGGCAGTGATTCCCCTTCCATCACTTTGTGCGGGATATACTAGATTTGTACTATATTCCCATTAGCCTACTGACCCCCAATAGTTGGCTTATTGTAATGCTCGTAATTTAGGTTTGGATAATTAGTATGTTTAATTGCCGCAATTAATATTATTAGAGTCTAAAATTGAGGTTTAAAGATTAATAAAAGATTTTATTTTTGTTGTGGGTGATTTAATAAAAAAAAATATAAAGTTGAGAAAAGTTATAAGAAAGAAGTAAAAGCCAAGGTTTTAAGTGGATATTTGGCAAAAACAAGGAAGGACCAAAGTGACATCTTTACCAAAGTATAAAAACCCTTCTTCTTCCTCATTAACATCAGCCCCAAACCCTAACTTTTCGACCCAAATTCGTGCTCCCTCTTCACCCCTCCATTTTTCTACCTTCTTTCACTCAAAGGAAGCCAAAAATCACCAAAAACTAAAGGAAAAATCACTTATATAGCCTAAAACCTTTTAGAAAAGAAGAAAGATGAAGTTGTTGGAGCTAAAGAAGCCATTTTCTTGGAGAAAGAAGAAAGGAAGAAGCTAAACACCCAGATCCACATTGTCTTTGGTAAAGGAAGAAGTAAGTGAAGCTAAAAATCATCTTGTCTTCTTCTTTTCTCTTGTTTTCTACCATTTTTGCGTTTGGTGGAGATCCATTTCATATGGGTTAGTTCTTTAGTCAAGCTAAGGTTTTGAAGAGTTAAAACTCTTTTTTTTTAGAATCCAGATTAGTTAAAGAAGAAACTTGACATGAATTTTGAGTTAAAAGAGATAGTTTGACAGTTAAAGTTGAGTTTATGTTTAAAGAGTAGAGTTATGTTACATATGTTTGTTCTTTGGCCTAAAAGAGGCATGTTGATGTCTTGTTAGGTGATATAGAGGGTGGTGGTAACCCCCAAAAGGAAGAGCAAGCTTGAGGGCTTATGGTTTTTGAGGCTCCATTTGAGGTTAGTACATATATGCATGTTTATTCTTAAACTCATATCATTTACATTTTTGAAATGGTTGTTGTTATATCTTTAGATGATGATTGGCATAATATTGATGTTGGAAATGATAATTATGATAATTTATGACTATTGATGATGTCTATGAATTTAATCTAATTTTTGGTGAACTATGGTATTTGTGATATTGCTGAAATTTTGTGAAATGGCCTTGATTCCTTTAGCCATAACTCATGTTATATAACTCAGATTTGCTTGAAACTAATTGGAAATAAAACTATACATATAGAGCTAAAACTTTCATGAAGAATATGAATTCGAATTCTGTTTGTAAATAGGCTGAAAATAGGTTACAAATGTTAGATATGGAGCTGTCCATAATATCCTAGGCAAAATTTTAGTGAACATCTGGTAATGTTTGAGTTATAACTTATGCTATAAAATTTGGATTTATGTGATTCTTGCTGCATATAAAGCTAAGACATTAAGCTAAAACTTCTTAGAAGATCACGAATTATAATTCAGTTCCTAAATGGGCGATAAATGCATTCCAATATTATGGCAAAAATCTAATTGGAAAGGAATATTAGGAATTTAGTCTCATAAATATTGTGTGACATATATGTTAAATTGTTAGAATTTTCTTTCTTTGCATATAATTATGTATTTTATATAAGGTTTGTAAGCTCTAGTAAGGTAAATTATATCATATGACATGCAAGTATGGAATGAGACAAAATTATAACCTATTGTGTTAAAATAAATTATGAATATGTATAATTGCTTATTCCTCTTTACAAGGACGAAACTTAGGATAGATGACATGCAATTGAGGGTCTTTTACGGTACCGTAGGAAATTTCTATATGATTCTTAATTATTGGACAAGGTGGCTTAAGCTCGGAGAGCGCCCTTGATTCAAGCTTGTGAAAAGCATAATTATAGGAATATACAAACAAGTGAATAGGGTGGCTTAAGCTCGAAGAGCGCTCCTATTCATAACCCGTTATCCAATTAGTCTAGTTTTGAGTAAATGGGCTATTGGCTAATTAAATAAGTTGAATAAATAGAAATGACTACTTGTTACATGATTATTGAATGTTTTATGATATATGACATAAGAAAGTATAATGTCCCTAGGTTCAGCTGATTATGAATAATTTATGGTTACTTGTTAATATGATCGGCATATTGACCTTGATTGTCATTTCATTAAAATATGTACACAATTTGATAATATGAGACAAGTATGCTATGTATGTTATTAAATGATTACATAATTTTGGGCAAATATATATAAATATATATATATGTATGTATGTATGCATGTATATATGCATGCTTGTAGTATTTTAAATGTATATTTTATATATGTTGAACATTATTTTGGGATTAGCATAAGTATACATGTGATTTGTCATCCCATGGTTGCATGAATTTATATGCATATATGTACCACTAAGCATTAAGTTGCTTAGCATGTGAATGTTCCTGCACGCAGGTTTGGAGCCGGTAGATAAAGAAAGTTGACTAAAGAGAAGAAAGCCCATCAGAGACCATAGTGCAGACCTTTGGGTTGGTGATATCATGACATTTTTTTGTTTTTGTTATATATCATATAAGATATGGGTAGTTGGTTTCGTACATGTCTATTAGATTAAAGAACATGTATTTATATATTATATAATTCTGTAAACACCGAGCCAATTTAGCCTAAACTGGATTTATTTTATTGAATGAATGATAGTTTTATGCATGATATAAGATATGGACTAATATGTTAAAATGGTAACATGGAAAATATTTGTATGAAAGGATGTTAAGAGATAATAATATAAGGAAAAGAAAAAGTTTTAATTTTCACAAGTTTTTAATAACGGAAAGTCTATAATACGTGCTTATATAGTTAGATTAATCTTAATTATATGAGAGGGTATTACACTTATGATCACAATTTTTATGAACCTGTGTATGTAAATTGTGATCCCTCTCAGTGTGAAGATTTTTAAGCATGTCTTTGTTCTGAATCACTAGGAGGAGCATCGCTACATTTAGACTCATCCTAGGTTGGCTTTATTCACTGATCTGCCCAAATCATACCCATCCTGGAAGAAAATATTTTTCTTTATAGCCAATCTTGAGGGATGGAGGGATCTGCCTTTAAGCTAGAACGCTTGTCCAAATAACCCAGATCAGAAACCCAGACTTTCCGGCATAGAGGAGGAAAGGTTAGCACTCCTCAAGAAAAATGCCCCATATAGGAGGGTACGGCTATGTGTCCTTACAATATATGTATAATCTTTAGGAGCAGTTGACTGACCTAAGAGGTTGTTTAACATTATAGTCTACTAGTCCTTTTCTCGGATTAAGTATGGATTATGTGACTGACCTTGTTTTATATTTGTTGGGCAGGGGAAGATCTACGGATGCTAGTGAAGGCTTCGAAGAAGAGAAAAGCATCACACTTGAGCTTGGGTGAAACTTCTTGCATTGCCGAATCTTTAAAGCCTATCCCTAAAAAAGATCCCAGGATGTCGCTTGTTACTGGTCCTTCTATGTCTGGAATCTCAGGGTCTTCACCTGAGATGGAGTTAGAGACCTTTATTCCTATTGGTAAGGAAGTTAGGTCAGAGGATATTCGGGAGGTGATCATTTTATCTCCTATTAGCAAAAAGGGAACTCCTCCTGAAGATGTGGATCCAACAGACACCCGGGATCCCCTAGAAAAAACCTGTAGGTGGGGTTCCTCTTTTGATATAGCTAATGTCTTTGAGGATTTTCGATGAGCCCTGGCTGTGAGGCATAAAGCATCCCCAACGGTGTGTCATTGCGGTGACCTAACGTATACTATGATCTCGCGAGTTCTTGTAAATTTCCTAACAACGCTGATACTCGTGAAAGGCTAGCCACCGAATCGAATCTCAAGAAACTGTTGTTGACCCTTCCTTTTTAGGTATCCATGAATTGTTATGCATGTCTTAAACTATGTTCCTTTTCTTTGTCCTTTGTCTTCTTCGTGTACTTTGTGGTTGGTGGTAATTTTTAGGTACCCCTTTTCATAGTTTGTGACTATGAGAGCCACTTACTAGAGGTTGGATAGTTTGAGAAGGACTTTACTGCTTCCAAAGCAACAAATGCTAAGCTAAGAAACGATTTGTCCCAAGTGGCAAAGTTACTGCTAAGGAGGGAGAGTTGGTGGCTGTGAATGGCGAGAAGGACACCCTGAAGGGCAGACTCATGCAGACTGAGGAGCGACTGAAGGCTCGGGAAGTAGAGATTCAAGAACTGGCCCATCAAAAGGAGGAATTGAGCCATGAGGCTGAATGTCATGGTAGTTTGCTTGTGGATCATGAGAAGGAGATAGAGCAATTAAATTAAAAGGCATATTCCATAGTTCTCCAAATTGTAGATATTCTGGAGGAGGCAAATAAATCTGACCTTCGACAGATCTAGAGGCGATATCCCGACTTGGATTTGAGTTTCGTGCAGTCTAATGAGGAGAGGAAAGATGAGGGTTATCACTTTGATCCTAGAACTATTAGAGGTGCTGGCGATATTGGGTCTCCAATAGCCACTTAAATATATGTATTTTTTTTTAGGTGAGTTTGTATTGGATCCTTAAACTTTTATTTGCAATCTTGAATTTGAACATCTTTGCTTTAGGATTAGTGTCCCCTTTTTGATGGAACAGAGACTATTTGATTACAGATCCCATAATAATATAGTGTCCCTTTTTTAAGGAATCAGAGACCATTTGATTACGGATCCCATAATAATATAGTGTCCCTTTTTGAGGGATTAGAGATCGTTTGATTACGGATCCCATAATAATGTAGTGTCCCTTTTTTGAGGGATCGGAGACCATATGATTATAGATCCTATAATAATGTAGTGTTTGATAAAGTCGTTTTATTTGCTAAAAATAATAGTTACACTTATACTTATGGCCTTCTTACTATTAGTATTTTTTTTAAGTTCCTTGCATTCCATGTTCGAGGAAGCTCCTTCCTTGTATAGTCAGTGATCTTGTAAGTCACAGGTCCTACTACTTATGAGATGATGTAGGGCCCCTCCCAATTTTTGTCTAACTTGCCAACTCCTGCTGCTCTATTTCATATGTCTTTTCTCATTAAAACAAGATCTCCCCTCTAGAAGCTTCTGGGTTTGACTCCTTTGACGAAGGCTCGTGCTACTCGATTTCGGTATGCTTCTGCTTTTATTGCTACTTTTGCCCTCACTTCTTCTACGAGGTCGAGGCTGGGTCTCACCTTGTGAGGGTTTCTTTCTTCATTATAATGGATCACTTTGAAACTTGGGATGCCTATTTTGACTAGGGTAACTGTTTCCATTCCAAATGCAAGTCTAAATAGGGTCTCGTCGATGGCAGTCCGTGGTATGGTTCTATAAGATCATACGACATTTGGCAAGTGTTCCATCCATTCTCGTTTGGCCTCTTTTAACTTTTTCTTCAGCCTTCGGACAAAAGTTCTATTAGTGACTTCCGTTAGTCCATTAGTTTATAGGTGTGCAATTGATGTGAAACATAGGTCAATCTTTAAGTTTTTGCAAAATTGTCGAAATTCCTGATTATTGAACTATTTGCCATTATCTACTATGATCTTGTTAGAGATACCAAATCTGCATATTATTTCATCAAAGGAGAAGTTTTGTATCTTCCTTTGAGTGATGGTGGGAATCGCCGCTTCCTCTACCTATTTGGTGAAATGATCTATTGCCACGATTATGAATTCCTTTTATGCCTTTGCTATTGAGAATGGTCCTACAATATCAATTCCCCATTGTGTGAATGGCCAGGCTACCCTTATGGGGTGCTGATTGTCTAGGGCAGTATTGAAGTAATAACCGCGTTTCTGGCAACTTCCGTATCTTTCCACCACTAGCTTGGCATTCTTATTTAATATAGGCTAGTAGTACCCCTGTAGAAGAGCTTTTCTTACTATAGCCTCAGCACCTTCGTATGCCCTTCCGATCCCTTCATGTATCTCTTTCAAAACGTATTCTCCTTTTATGGGCTCTACACATCTGAGCTAGGGCTGTGTGTGAGATTGTTTGTATAGTATTCCTTCATGAAAGGAGTATGTTACGACTTTTCTCAAGAATTTCTTGCGCTCAGGTTCTTCTAGTGAAGCTTTCTCTCTTTTAGCCATTCAATGATCGGTTTCATCCAGCTGTCTCCCTCCACAATGAACACCGGCTTCGTGCAATGACTTGGCAAGATGAGTGATCATATTAGCATATGTGGTGAAAAAGGTTCTCCTTCCCAAGTGAGTTTTGATAATACATCTGCTTCAGTATTGTAGGATTGTGGGATCTATTGAACTGACCATTTTGTACCATCCTTGTCTAGGAGTGCAATTTATTATTTGACTTTGTCTAGGTATCTCACCATTTTGGCCTCCTTTGTCCTAAACTCATTTGTAATCTGTCAAGTGACAAGTTGGGCATCACCACGAATGAAAGGTTTGCCAGCCTTACTCTTCGTGCAGCCTGGATTCCTAGTAATATAGCCTCGTACTCAACAATGTTATTAGTTGCAGGGAACATGATTCGTATAGTGCACTCGATTTTAAATCCTATTGAATTGGTAAGAATGATACCAACTCCCGCCTTTTGTGATCCAGCTACTCTATCGACATGTAATGTCCAAGCTTCTCCATCCGATTTTTCTTTTTTATGATCCTCTATGTTACATACCGTTATAAAATCAGCTAGGATTTAAGCCTTCATTGCTTTCCTTAGTTCATAATAAACACCAAAACTACCAATTTGAGTGGCCCACTCTATTACTCATCCAGTGGCCTATGCCCTATGCAAGATTTTCCTGAGGGGATGGTCTGTACTGACTATGATCTGGAAACCCTCAAAATAAGAGCGAAGATTCCTTGTTACCAAAAATAGGGCATAGGCCATTTTTTCCAATATGGAATACCATGTTTCTACTCCTCTCAAGACCTAGCTGTAATAATAGACGGGATATAATTCCCCTTTTTCTTCTTGGATCAATACAACGCATATGGTTTTGTGGGTTATAGAAAGGTAGAGGAATAAACTCTCGCCTTCCACAGGTCTACTAAGGAGAAGGGGCGACTGGAGGAAGGCTTTGAGATTCTCAAAAGCGTTTTGACATTCCTCGTTCCATTCAAACTTCTTTAGGCATTTGAGAGCATTATAGAACGACAATCATCTCCTAGCGGAACATGAGATAAAACATCCTTGGGCGGTAATCTTTCCATTAAGCTTTTAAACTTTTTTTATAGCTCTTGGAGGGAGCATGTCTACTACTGCTTGTATCTCTTTGGGATTTGCTTCGATTCCCCTTTGTGAGATCATGAATCCCAGGAACTTACCGGATCGTACTCTAAAGACACACTTCTCCAGATTTAGTTTAAGCTCATACATTCTGAGGAGTGAGAGTGCTTCTCCAATATCTCTTGGGTGATCTTGTGGTGTAGCACTCTTGATGATCATATCGTCAATGTATACTTCAACATTCTTGCCAATGTGATCTTTGAATATTTTATTCACTAGCGCTGGTACATTGCACCAGCATTTTTTAGATCAAACAGCATGGTAGTGTAGCAGTAGAGATCCCGATATGTGATGAACATGGTTTTCTTTTGGTCTTCAGGATCCATTGGTATTTGGTGGTACCCGATGTATACATCAATGAATGTGTACATCTTGTATCCTGCTGTGGAGTAAACCAATTGGTAGATGTTAGGGAGCAGATAGGGATCTTTTAGGCAAGCTTTGTTCAGGTCGGTGAAATCCATACGCATACGCCATTTACCATTGGGCTTTTTTACCATTACCACATTTGAGACCCATTCAGGGTAGTGTGCTTCTCTGATGAAGCCTGCTTGCAAGAGTTTATCTATCTTATTAGATATTGCCACCTATCTATTTGGAGCATGCCGTTATTTTTTTTGTTTGACTGGCTTAGTGTGTTTACTGACATTTAGGCAGTGACTAGTGAGCTTAGGATTTACTCCTTGAATGTCCTGTGGGGCCCATGCAAAAGCATTTACATATTCTTTTATAGTAGAGATAATCTTATCTTTGACATCCTTCTCTAGGCTTTCCCCCATCTGAACACACATATCTTGATCGTCAATCACTAATTAGATATCTTCCACGGGTGTCGGGCTATCTACTGGGGGTTTGCTGGCTAGGGTTTCTACAGTTAGTGTTTCTGTGACTCCTTTAAGGGCAATTAAGCTAGATGGCTGCCTATCTCTTCTTACTACGATCTCTCCTCGGGTGGTGGGGATTTTCATTGTCAAATATCTAATGTTCGTGGACGCACAGGAGTCGTAGAGAAATGGGTGTCCCAAAATTGTGTTATAAGGGAAAAAGATATCCACAATCATAAAGTTCACGAGAAAATCTTTGTACTTCTCATCTGTACCAATCTATATTGTCAGCCAAGCTGATCCCTCGACTGGAACTGGTTATCCCTCTAATCCTACGAGCGGCAAAGAGACTGACTTGAGGTCCGAGATGGACCCCTTCAAGGCACAAAAAACAGTGAGCGTCAAAAGATTTACCGCACTTCCATTGTCAACTAGGATCCTTCTTAGTAGTATATTATAAATACGACCTTCTATGACTAGTGCATCATCATGACCATGAGGCAACTAAAGATCGTCTTAAGTAGAGAAAATGACTGGGGTCAGTCTACTCTAGCTATTAACAATAAACACCTCTTTTCACTTCCCGAGTACCTATCCTGACAAGTTGAGTCTGCTAACAATGATGTTAATTAGAGCAGACGGTTCTCCCTTTGGCCTGTTCGGTTTGGCATCAGGTTGCGAGGATGCTCGTGGCCCTGGCCTTTCATGCGGGACTTTTACAAACTGCCTCAGCGATCCCCCTTTTATGAGGCATTTGATCTCCTCACAGAGTTACTAGCATTCCTCAGTATCATGGTCGTGATTCATATGAAAGTCATGGTATCTTCTATGATCTCTTTTCTCAGGGTGCTTGGGATTTAGCTTATGGGGCCATCTTAATGATTCTCTAGCATGCCTAGCAGCCATTAACACTTCCCCTCTAGAGACATTCAGAGGAGTGTATTTTTTTTCAAAGGGATGGGGATGATCTTGATATCCCCACCTTCGTTCTGGACGTCCCTAATATGGCAGCTAATCACGCCGCTCATTTCTGTTGGAATAACCAGCCCTAGGGGGAGGATCTCATCGGTTAAAAGATCGTGCCATCGATGGTATTCGCAACTCTGGGGCATCACCATCTGCTCTCATGGTTTCATCTAGTGAAGTCGGTGAAAGTATGGGGTCGGTTAAGGTTTAGTGAGTTGTATAGAAGTTTGGATGTGGTTCCTACTGTGAATGTTCTAATTGCAATACTATGGTCTAAGTCTTCTACTAAGACAACCTCCTTATTAAAACATTCGACATATTCCCTCAACATTTTCCCCTTCTTTTGATACACTTTTTAGAGATCCACTGATACTTTGCGAATACACATGCTGGTGACAAAACACATATTGAAGAGTTGGGCTAGCTATTTAAAATAATGTATACAGTTTGGTTTGAGGCCTTGATACCATTACTGGGCTAAACCAATAAGTATGGTCGGAAAAACTTTGCATAGTACTAAGTCTTGGTTTGTGTACAAAGCCATAGTAGTGCGAAATTGAGAGACATGACTCCGAGACTCTCCATAATCGTCATAAGTGGGTAGACGTGGCAATTTGATGTCTGGAAAAGGATCTTGCACCGGATGATCAACCAATAGTGAGGTGTTCCGAAGACTATAATCGAAGTCTCCGGATAAGGGATGAAACTCTTTCATGAGATTTTTTATTGTGTGATACATGTCAGTTTTAGTGATGAATATTTCTTGGACAGCAGGTGGAGTTTGATGAGCGAGTGTATTGCAAAAGATCTGTATCAGGTAAAGGTGGAAATTTCTTCATGCTCATCTTGGTGGTATTAGGAAGGGGTTGGTGTTTGGTTTTTAAGCATGACTATGTCTTGTTTCATTTCATTGATGGTGGCTGTAAGCTGTTGCAAAATATGAAAAACGTCTGGAGTGGGATTGGGTATAGGTCCAGTAGTAAGATGGTTCAGGGTGACATTTAAGTCGCGGGGGGATACAGGGGTATCACGGGAATTAGCAATAGTGGACTGGGGAGTTTCGTCCAAGGTCTTCGAACTTAGTCCTCCTACGAGTGTTTCGTTAGCCATGGTCCACACTCGTCGTACCAATGATAACTTCATTCTCTCGTAGTTGGTGGTCCTTGCACGACTGAAACAATAAGACCTAACCGAAGGATGGCTCCGGTGAAGCCCATCTAATGCTTAAATCAGTAAGAGAAAAAAATGAAGAGTAGTATAACTAGAGAGATCAAGAGTTAACATACCTCTTAGGTATGTTGCATGGAGTTTTTATAATATTCTCCTCCATCATATGTCTAATCTATTTTTGGCACAATATGGATCAAGTCGGCTTTGTTAGGTCATGATTATGGCATCTGTTCACGTTAGTCATCAGGCGCCATACTTAAGTTTTATGCGCATTTAATATTTTTTACTTGCCGTGTCAGTGTCATGCTCTATGCACTGTAGCTGTACAGTATTTTTGTCATTTATAGGGATCTCAGATCTTAAATCATAAGAATCGGCAATATCGTTTTACGTGGTCATAAGATCCACGAATCGTGAGATCATGGAATATTGTCAGATTATAGTATCTCCTCCTAGGATCGATAAATTATAGGACCATGGATCAGGAGATCACAATCTAATGAGATTACATCTTGTCGCGGATCGTGAGATCATATGATCTTTATCTGATTGTAGTGTCTCATTCTGGGATCGATAGATCATAGGATTATGGATCAGGAATTACAATTTAGCGAGATTACATCTTATTGTGGATCGTGAAATCATGGAATCATGGATTGTAGCTCGGAGGATCACAATCTAGCGAGCTTACCTCTTGTCATCAATTATTTTATTCAATTTACTAGGTACACCGAATTTCTGTTATATTAAATTAGTTTAACTTTCTTTCAAAAAAAAATTATTTTAACTTATTTTGAATTTAGCTAAAATCGAAAACTTTTAAAATCTTCAGTTAAAAAACTAAATAAAATGAAATGAAAAAAAAAAATCCAAAAGCCAAAAATGAATTTCAGCTTATAGTGGTTGGTATTAGTATCATCAGCATATATATATATAAAGCAAATCAAAATAATGGAATAATGAAAATAGTGTATAAGCTAAAATGTGTAAAATCAATTGTCTTTATTTCCCAATTAGGAAGCTTCCTTCTTATTTTAGCCGATTATTATTATTAATATTACTCTCTACCTAATCAATACTCTCTCTACAGCTCAATCCACCCCATATCTCAAATGCAAGAAACTTTTAGCTATACTTAATCTGTTATGTTTAATTATATACTAATTCAATTACGAAAAAATATATATTTTAATTATTTTATTTGTATTAGTTGATATGATTGCAATATATAATAAATTTATATATATATTATTATGTGATTTAATTATATTTTAAAAATGATAGGATAAATTACTATAACATATATGATATTTAATTGAATATACTAATTGGTCTCTTATTTTTTTTAAAATACATTGTAAATATTATCTAATTATTCATTTTTCTTTTACTATTACTATTAGAGACTAATAAAATATTAAATTTATTATTTATTTTAAAAAATATAAAAATGCCATCAATTTAATATTAAAATATTAAATTTATCTTTTTTTTAAAAAAAAATTAAAATATTTTATTTAAAAATAACATACGAATCTTTAAAATTTTATAATAAAATTTAAGAAATATTATAATACTTAACTCAAAATGATATGATAAATTTGAAAACACCTAGAAATTTCTCTAACATTTTTAATAAAAAAATTTTAAATAAATTTAATGTCGCATCAAACAATATAAATAAAACTAACAAATGATTATAAAATATTAGATTGAGTTAGTTTCTTTCTTTCTATTTTCTAATAATAAATATTTTACACGTGTAAACACTCCAGGCATATATGCCCCACCTATCCATCTAATTTTTCCAAAACGACAAAGCGCGTCAGTTAAACGGACAAATCTTTTCAAACAAGCAACGGAAGCCGCTCATCTCATCTCTGTCCTCAAATTCAACTGAAAAACTCCAACACTTTGCGCGTTTGATCCACTCCCGCTCAATCCATGCTTTCTACGTAATTACTAAGCTACCCC
>CATIWF010138960.1:0-21674 GCA_949630135.1 Balakata baccata
CTTTTTTTTTGGGGGGGGGGGGGGGGGGGGAGGGGGAGGTGGTGGTGTGGGTGGGGGGTGTGTGTGTTCATTTGCTTCTATGGATATATATTGTGGTTACCTCTCATTTTTTTCCCTTCCGCCAGTAATAGATATCTGTCGATGGCAAGGCTTTTGATATTTGGTTACTATGCATTTTCAAACCCTATGATTCTTTGACTAATCAATGGAGAAACATGTTTTGCTGCAGTTGGAGAAGGCAGTACGCGAGATGCGTGCAGAAAATGCTGAACTTAAATTTACTGCTGAATCAAAGTTGGCAGAAGCAAATGCATTGATAACTAGTGTCGAAGAGAAATCACTGGAAGTAGAGGCAAAATTGCGAGCTGCTGATGCCAAGCTTGCTGAAGTGAGTAGGAAGAGTTCAGATATTGATAGGAAGTCACAAGAGGTGGAATCTCGCGAGAATACTCTCCGAAGGGAGCGTTTGTCCTTCATTGCAGAGTATTCTCAATAATCCTGACAACTAATTATTTTGTTTTTATTCAATTTGCTTCCTAGGTTTCCTTCGCTATTACTGCAGTTTAAATTGTTTGACAATTTCATGTGGTTAATTTTCTCAGGAGAGAAGCACATGAGTCCACTTTTTCTAGGCAAAGGGAGGACTTGAGAGAATGGGAACGAAAATTACAAGAGGGAGAAGAGAGGCTATCCAAAGGACAAAGAATTATTGACCAAAGAGAGGAAAGGGCAAATGAGAATGATCGGATTTTTAAGCAAAAGGAGAAGGACCTTGAAGAAACTCAAAGGAAGATTGATGAAGCAAACTCAAACTTGAAAAGCAAAGAAGATGAAATGAGCAGCAGGCTGGCTAACCTAGCTCTAAAAGAAAAGGCACGTCTTCCTCTTGCTATGATGTTTTTAATTCTTCAATTACTATCTATGTTGACACATTTCTTTGATTTGTGCAGGAATTTGGTGCTACAAGAAAGAAATTAGAGATGAAAGAGAAAGAATTACGTGCACTAGAAGAAAAACTGAATGACAGAGAAGAAGTGAGTCCTTGCAGTTTGTTCTGTGATATACTTCCTAGGACATCTGGATAACAGTATTTTATATTATGGTCGTACCTTTCTGAGTGTTTGATGCATTTTATTATTCTTATTGTTTTGGGCTTGGTCTTATTTAGAAGGCTTGATGGTTGTTAGACTTATTGTGTGCAGTTAATTGGTCAACTAAACTATTATGTCAGATTGATAATTTTTCATTTCAACTTCTCCTCCTGGTTCTTCTTTTCTTGTAGTTGATCTCTTTTGGGGGTGTTTGTGGTGATGCAAATTGATTAAACTTTTCCTTGAATTTTTCTTACCTCTTTTATCTCCTTAAGTTCATCTTCGTTATTCAAATTGGGACTGATACTCGTTTGCAAACATTTTGCCATTTGTAACTCGGCTGTGTAATCACTAACAAACGTTGTTATCGGTTTGTTGATTTATTTACAAACATTTTGCTAGTATTTAACTATGCTGTGTAATCAGCAATGTAAGAGTGCAATTTGTTTCTTAATTTTTGGTTATTTACACTTTGATTATTCACTTGTGACATGTGCAGGCTGAGATTCAGAAGCTCATTGATGAACACAATGCCATATTGGATGAGAAAAAGCGAGAATTTGAGTTAGAAGCTGACCAGAAGAGAAAATCTCTGGAGGAGGAACTGAAAAGCAAAGTAATTGAAGTGGAGAAAAAGGAAGCTGAAATCAAGCATATGCAGGAGAAAATTGTAAAACGAGAGAATGCATTGGATAAAAGACTGGATAAGCTTAAAGAGAAAGAGAAAGACTTTGAGTCAAAATCAAAAGCTCTGAAGGAAAAGGAGAAAACCATCAGATTGGAGGAAAAGAACTTGGAGATTGAGAAACGACAACTGACTTCTGATAAAGAGGATTTTCTGAACCTCAAGGCTGAACTTGAGAAGATAAGAGCTGCTAATGAAGAACAGCTTCTAAAGATCCATGAAGAGAAGGATAGGCTCAAAGTAAATGCAGAAGAAAGGGCTGAATATGTTCGATTGCAATCCGAATTAAAAGAGGAGATAGAGAAGTGCAGGCTTCAGGAGGAGCAGCTTTTGAAGGACGTTGAAGACTTAAAGCTGCAAAAGGAGAATTTTGAGAAAGAGTGGGAAGACCTGGATGAGAAAAAGGCTGAAATTGAGAAGGAGCTGAAGAGCGTCAGTGAGCAGAAAGAGAAATTTGAAAGGCAAATAGCTTCAGAAGAGGAAAGAATAAAAAATGAAAAACAGGCTGTGAAAGACCAGGTAAAGAGGGAGATGGAAGCTCTTGATGTGGCCAAAGAATCTTTTGAGGCCTGCATGGAGCATGAGCGATCAGTGCTAGCCGAGAAAGCTCAAAGTGAGAGGCAGCAAATGCTCCATGAATTTGAGCTGCAGAAGAGTGAAGTTGAGAATGAATTACAAAAAAGGAAGGAAGAAGTAGAGAAAGTTTTACAAGAGAAGGAGAAACTATTCGAAGAAGAGAAGGAAAGAGAGTTAAAGAACATTAACTTCTTAAGAGATCTAGCTAGAAGAGAAATGGAAGAAATGAAATTGGGAAGACTTAGGATAGAAAAAGAAAAACAAGAAATAGAGGAAAATAAAAAGCATCTTCAAGAGCAACAGCTTGAAATGCGAGAAGATATTGATAAGCTTGGGGATCTTAGCAGGAAATTGAAGGATCACAGGGAACAATTTATTAAAGAGAAAGAGCGCTTCATTTTATTTGTTGAACAACACAAGAGTTGCAAGAGTTGTGGCGAATTAACCTCTGAGTTTGTGCTTTCTGATTTAGTATATTCTCAGGAAATTGAGAATACAGAAGTCCTTCCTAAGCAGCGGCTGGTTATCGATGATGTGACAAGAGATGATAATCAAAATTTGGTGGGTGGGGCTTGGCAAGAGACTGATGTATCTCCCTCTGCAATTCATTCAGTATCTCCCGTTTCTTGGCTGAGGAAGTGCACATCAAAGATTTTTAGCTTTTCCCCAGGTAAAAAGATTGGGCCTGTTGCTGTAGAGAATTTAACTGAGGTGGCAGCTTGCTCTATTGAGAATATGAAAGAACCCTCAAAAAGATCAGATTTCTCTCCGGGTGAGCCAGAATTATCTTTTGAGATGGGAAGTGATTTACCGGCTGCACATAGGATACAGTCTGATTCGAGCATTAGAGAAGTTGAAGCTGGGCAGGATGTCTCTGTTGATGATCAGAGCAATATCAACATTGAGGCAGCAGATGTTCAGGGAGAGGTTCAGCCTTCTGAATCGAAGCATAGCCGCCAGACTCGCAAGAGGCAGAAAGCTGGCAAGCCTAGGGTTAGTAGAACACGCACAATGAAGGCAGTTGTACGAGACGCCAAACGTATACTTGGTGACTCATTGGAGCTAAATGAGACTGAAGATTCTGGCCATATGAAGGCAGAAAGCCGTGATGAGTCTAGTCTTGCAGATAAAGGAATCCCAAGAAACGCCCGGAAGAGGAACCGTATTCACACATCTCAAAATACAAGTGAACGTGATGGAAGCGAGGGATATTCTGATAGTATCACAGCTGGAAAGCGTAGGAAGAGGCAGCCAAAAGTTGCTCCTGTGCCAAATCCAGGTGAAAAGCGATATAATCTTCGACGACCCAAAGTGTAAGTTCTCAATTCACCATGTCTCATAGCCATGTATGCCTGAAATCTTCACATGTGATTTGCCTACATGAATGTATTTGGCAGTCCAAGGTGTAAGGCTTTACACAGACATAAACCGAGGTTTCAGCTTTTGTTTTGATTTTTATGGATCCTTTAAATGGAAATAATATGCAGACTTAATTGGCATGTCCATGCTACAGTTAAAATTAGTTTAAATTTCTCCAGTTATACTGGCAACTAACACATGGATTTGAATCAAACTTAACCAGTGGAGCTAGAACTGCTAAAGCCTCGTCAAACGTGGATGGTGAGATTAAGGAAGATGGTGTTAGGGATCCAATTTCAACAGGGATTGCTAATGAGAATGGCGAGAGTGCGCATTTTGTACAGGTGAGTGTTGTAAAAACCATTATCTGCTCATTGTTTTATGTTATAAACGTACTGCGCTTGTCACGGTGTTTTTATTCTTCAGGTCTGATAGGGTGTAGTGCGCACATGCATTTACATGTGTTCATATTATAAACTTGCTGATAGGACATTTTGTATTTGTTTGCAGGGGGTGTCAGACAATCAGAATGGTGATGCTGATACAACTAGAAACCTGGTTGAGAATGCTGCACTTAGTGAGGAGGTAAATGGCACTCCAGAAGGGGCTGGCGAGTATGGTGTTGCAGATGACTACAGGAGCGAATCCCATGGAG
The DNA here is from genome assembly GCA_949630135.1 of Balakata baccata. Classification (NCBI taxonomy): domain Eukaryota; kingdom Viridiplantae; phylum Streptophyta; class Magnoliopsida; order Malpighiales; family Euphorbiaceae; genus Balakata; species Balakata baccata. The sequence continues at coordinate 4,367 of CATIWF010138960.1, forward strand.
AAGAAGAAGATGACAAAGACGATGATGAGAATGAGTCGTCCGAACATCCTGGTGAAGTCTCGATTGGAAAGAAGCTTTGGACCTTCTTCACAACGTAATGATGCTTCATTTTAGTGGCTTTGATGGATTCTTGATTGGTTAAAATTTTTTCTAGGAATGTTGTTAGGGGTTATTTGATGTGTAGTAGTGTGTATTAACAAATCAAATGTAGCTATGATGACAGGAGTGTTAATCCAGGTGGAGGGATCTCTTGTTTTCTCTCTCCTTTCGGTTTTCTATTAGGATTTGGTTGTTTTTGAAAAAAAAAATGATTAGCATAAATACTAGATGATTTGATGGAGCAATGGCCAGTGCCTTTTGAACACTGGAAACATTTTCCACATTAGCCAAATTGTGTGTATCAAGACGGTTTGCATGTTCACTTTTGCGAGAATGATAGTTTGAAAATCTCTCCTCACTTTCGACCTTTCGTCTACTTTGCAATCAAGCCATCTCCTGGGATGAAGATGTTTATGATATGGAGCTAATACTTCAATTGCGATAGATTGGATCTAACTCTTTCATTTTATCTGTTTTTTTTTTTTTTGAGCCAATTCTTTTGGATCATTAATTTTGAGAAATTATACATAAAATTCTTGAAAGATAATGAATGCACTAACAAGAATTTTTGTAATTTACTTTCCTAATTGGGGTTAAAAATATGATTAGTATCAAAATTTATTACTTAATTGTAAAATGGTATCAAAATTTTAAGTTGTTGCAATTTGTTATCTAAATCAAAATTCCAGTCAAATAAAATGACCAATATACCATGTGTTCTTTACTTAATACCAAATTGCAACAAATCAACATTTTGCAACAATGGAAAAAGTTTTGGTAACAATAATATTTTGCATAGGAGGCCGGCGTAATCCGAACAACCTTCAAAGATAATGACATAATGCACATCTCTGTTTTTGTTTAGCCGAAAAGGAAAAATGAACAATCTGTAACATCATAATTCTCTATGAAAATTCTTGAAAACCATATCAGCATAAATTTTCATTTTTTTTTACTGATTCTCTCTTTTGTATTGAAGAAAATTGTAGGTTTGCTGAACAACAAACACAGATATCAGTTTATTACATACAACTCATTAACTGAGACTAGGCCACAAATATACACCTGACAGGACAAAAGATGATAAGACAATCTCAGCATAAAACTAGTGAAAACTGCGTTGCTGAGCTTCAGTTTTCCATCCTAGAAAAAACAATTGCTAATTTATTCTATTATGTTGCTACCAAAATTTGGTTTCGCCTATGCTTTTCATAAACTCGGTTAACTATACAATTGGGTCTTGACAAGCTGTACACTTGATTATCGATGGCAGTTATCCTGCTCAACTATATACACTTGGCGGTGGTTCAGTTACCCTGTGAAAATGCTGGTGCTTGTAAGGGTGGCTTTCCACCAGGCCTCAGATACCAAATCGAAGTATTTGAGCTTTGGTCCTTAAGATCCCTAATTTTTTTTTTCAAAAAAAACTTTAAATATGGACTTTAATATGATTTTGAATTTCGTCAGAGCTAAGTTAATAACTTTAGCTGAAACAGAAATTTTGGAATTAGCGAGTCTCAACTAACCTGCAGCGCGGGACGCAGCGATCTATTTGGCCACAATTTCTTGCATGTAACCTCAGTGCGTACCACACCTTTTGCCAGTGCATGCAACCTCTACGGATCCGGATGGTGCATTTAGAGGCATGGTGGAACAACGTCTTGATTTTATGGTAGTTTGGATAAGAGCAGGGGTCAGCACCGGTTGCCCCACATTGTGAGGCATGTTGTAGAACATTTAGCAGTTCCATTTGCTGCACCATCAAGAAAATCTAAAATGTTCAACTCATTTGACCAATTGTGATACCCGAGGGGCTTAATCAGCATTGAAGTGTACTAAATTTATATAGAAAGACGAATGAAGCAGATGCTAAACTTTACCATCTAACGAAAATGCATAAACTTAAGCTTTTTCTTCTGGGCATATCTGTTCTCAGTTTCAACATTAGGTATAGAAGAGTGAGATGCCAACTTCTGAATACGTGAAAAACCAAGTTTTTTACTATAGCATGCGACACAAACATTCCTATCCTTGGTATTAGTATCCTGCTGACAAGTGTTGCAGGTGGTCCCAGCAGCAGACATTATTGGATTGTGAAGATGATGCAGGATCAACATTGAAGAATGCTTGGTTCGGCGAAGAGTGTCAAACTGATAATGATTCTTCTGACAGAAACCCAAGAAAACATGCATATTCTCAAATAACCAATGATCCAAAATAACATCATCATTGGTATCAGAGAGAGGGAGAGGGAGAGGGAGAACCATGAGAACTATATGAGCGTGCAAGTTACCTTTGACATAGCTGAAAATTTTTGCAGTGACTGCAAAACCATCGCCATTCAGATAGTATGAATTCACGGCAGTATGAGCATACAAATTGCAAATGCACAACAATGAAATCCTCCTTAACAGATGAAATAATTATCCCTAGCTGATAAAGGAAAAACAAGAACATTAGAATAGCGAGGACACGTAGAAATGTCATATCCTAAGAAGCATGGATAAGGATACGGCGCGGCAAATTATAAAAAACTAGAATACTGATATGGTAGTAATGCAATGTAATAAAATAATAAAATATAATTAAAAAAATAAAAAACAAAATTAAGCTAATTAAATGTCTAATTTTATATAATAATAATGATAATAAATCAATTTATAGAATTATTATTGAAATATTAAACTAATTTCTTAATATATATATTAATGTATCAATTATGGCACGAGTAGTAAAACCTCAATAAGTTGAAGGTGTAAACTTGTCATAACAAAAATTTAAACCCTAAAAAATGGATTATAAATACTCGTACTTTGTTTTCTATAGGCTTAGCAACAGAGCGGAAAATTCCTGATATCTGTGAGAATTTGCCCAAAATGGAACAAAAATTCTTCAATTTACTTTCCTATGGAGATAAGAATGGGGGAAAATTCTTTCCCCATTGAGCAGGGTGGGGCAGGAATGGAGATGATATATCCTATCCCTAGGATTCCCGATCCCTTGGAGATCCAATATATATATATATATATTATGTATTTTTTATTTATCAAAAAAATTTTATTACAATAAATTTATGAATTAATCTAAATTATATTAATAATATATATAACTGATCTATTTAATAACATTATATATTTATATAATAGGATAATTATAAAAAATAGACTGAACTTTTAAGGTTGTATTAAAATTAAATTGTTTTTTCTATTTTGTTATTTAAATATACAAACATTTAAAATTTTATTAATTTATAAATTCTAGCAAAACTTTGTCGACATAACATAAAATTCCGACGAGATTAAAAAAATTGTGTTGAATATAAAGTTGAGTCATATTAGAAACTTTAAATTATCATCGTTTTCGTTTTTTCTAAAATTTTAAAACATAAATCTTTTCAGCAAAACTTTAGTTACAGTAAAGTTTTTGTTTCTTTTTATTTTGCTGACTAGACAACTACTAAGCACGACAACTACATGTATTATTTTTTAAATTTAAAGAAATATTTAGATTTTAAAATTTTTAAAAATGCAAAAACGATTACGTTTTAATGTTTCTAAAATAACTCAACTTCTTAGTCAGCACAACTGTTTTAATCAAACCAAAATTTTATGTCATGTCAACAGAGTTTTACCAGAATTCACAAATTGATAAAATTTTAGAAGTTTGTGTATTTAAATAAAAAAATACAAAGTACAATTTAATTTTGATACAACCTTAAAAGTTTAGTTTTTTTTTGCAATTATCCCTTATATATTTTATAATTGATATAGTCATATTAATTACATTTATGTACTAATCTAATTTATGAATTATTTATTTTTTCAAAATGCGTAAACTTTTTATATTATGTATGGACGCTTATAATTGTACTAGTTTCAATTTAAGAACTTTTAAATTTACATTATGATAATTTTGTTAAAATACTATCATTTCGTGTATATGAAATTAGTTATTCTATTATGTAAAATTCTGGTAATAATATATTATTGTTTTTAATTTTTTAAATAATTCAATGGAGATGAAGAATCCCATGGGGATGAGAATAAATTTATCAACATTAGTATGGTGGGATCTGGATGAGAATTCCTTGTTATGGTGGGGATAGGGATCATACTTTCCACTCTCGCTCCCACCTTGCCCTGTTGCCTAGCCTAGTCTTCTACACTTGAAATTCTAGCTTCACTCACCACTCTCACACAGAGCACAGCTACACAAAGATGGCCGCTGCCACACTTGCAGCTCGCCTGCTTGTCATTGTGCAATCCCTCCCCGTTGCAGCTAATCCTCTTGTCACTGCTCCACTTGCAGTTCGCCCTCTTGTTGCTGTTGCATCTGCGCTTGCTTTCTTGTCACTGTGCAATCTCTCCTCACTAGAGAAATGCTACATATCCTAGATAATCTACCTTCCAGCCGTGTCTAAATCCGTATCTCCTATGTGTTCCAACTTTGATCTCATTTTCAGTCAACAACACACTACGTGGCATGTCCAACATGTATCCATATGTCCAACACTAACTTTCCTCTATTTTACCGTATCCGTGCTTCATAGGTCATATCAAAAGATATCACTTTGCTTCAATTCAACAAGTTCATCTATATCACTTTTTGTCCATACAAAATTTACACTTGTATTTCATAGAAATTTATGTCATTTCAATTGAAGCAAACAGACAAATTTCAATCATTTGGAACAGCATGGCTCAGGATAACAGAGAAGATATAAAAAGATCATAACAGGAAATGTAGAGACCTTGAAAACTCACACAGAAGCAGAAGCTGACATTGACGATAAATGTCCGTATAAACATGTTTCAAGAATCAAATCAATGTGTTTCTTGCCATGAGATTCACTTTTAAGGTTGGTCCCAATTCTGCATAATTTTTATTAATGATTTTAAAACAGGAAATCTATTTCCAGTGCCTACAACACATTTGATCAGATCCAATAGGTACCAATGGGTTTTAATTTTTTGATTGTCCTTCAGATTTTTATATATTTTATATTCGTATAAATTTATTTTATTTACAAAATTATTACCGTGTTTTACACGTATAATAGATTTTTAATCAATAATAATATATAGATCGACGATATGATTTGTGTATGTCTGTGAGTGGATTGAAATTTTGGTTTTTTAACCTTTTCCTTTTGGATTGTAAATGTTCACAAGTCAACTGAATCGGACAGGGAGTGTCCTTGTGTAGGTGTGTAATAAATAAAAATTCTACTTGTTTTAATACTTTTTATTCTAATTGGCATAAAATATTTATATTTTATCTATCTATCTATTTATTATACTATATCCATCTACTTATTTGTGTTATTCAATTTATATTAAAAATACAAATATTTTATACTAATTAGGACAAATTGAAACAAAAAGTATTGGGACAATTAATATTTCTCATAGAAAAAAATACTATTTATTACCTAATATTTAACATATGTGACATTTAAAAATTATACAATTTTTTCCTTCTATTTTATATATATAGATATTTTATTAAATTTTAAAATATTTATTATCAATGCAAAAAATATTCACAGTTAAAAAATATTTATTTTTGTTTGAAAATGCACTAATATAATTTGTCAAATTTTAAAGATATTATTACAATAAATCAAACTTGTAGAAAATATTAGTATAATAAATCGAATTTTCAGGAGATAAATAGTAACTTTCTTTTTATCATTTCATTACAATCTAACATCTTTATAATAAAAAATCGAACGGAATGACGTATAAATATAATATGATAAAATAAAATGGATAAATTGTATAATTTTCGAACCTTAAAGAAATACTGGTATAATATCTAAATTTTATGATTAAATAATAATTTTTCCTAATAAATACTTTTCGCCACCTCTTGTTTTCCTCGAGTCTTAACCGGATCGTTAGGATTTTATATTAAACAGTATATTAAAATCAGTTTTACAATTACATAATAATTAATAGTAAATAGCGGTGGATGCAAAAAATTTAAAAGTAAAGTTCATATACATAATATAAATTTTAATTATAAAAATATACATATGATAAATAAAAAAATTCTTTTATAGCACTAATCAACAAATTTTTATATTTTGTAGTATATAATTGTGTCATTACTAACATTATCAAATACATCATTTTTAATATATGTCATTAAACAATCATTCAACCACTAATTATTCTTTTTTTTTTTTCAGTTTTTATTTTTAATAAGCAGAGAAGAGTAGAATTTTTTAAATTTTATTTGAGTCCATTTTACTTTTTAATAGTCCATATTCAAAATATTATACCTATCATTGTAGTTTCTGAAAATTTATAGAATTCAATGACCCTATAGATTTACACTTGCATCCTTAATAAACTCAAATTTTCTATTCAGTTATCAATTTTCAACTAATAAGCAAAGCTTGTGAAAAATTTAAATAAAAAATCCAAACGTTTTATTTCAATAATATTTAATTTTAATTTAATATCAACAAATAAATTATGATTCACATATTCCAAAAAAACAAAAGTTAATAAAAAGAAAATCAAAAAATTGTTTAAATAATAATAAAATAAAAATTTAAATTCAATATATATATATATATATATATATATATATATATTTGCAACGGATAATTTTTGTGCAACATAGACCAGTAATTTATTTGACTATAAAAAAAAGTGTCCTTTATCTAGTAAGGAAAAGTGGCTTAATTTCCCTAAATGTCAATGAACTTAATTAGTTAATTTCACTTATTATACTACAAAATATCTATTTTTTATCTCATAAAAAGAACTAGCGATTTTTGTTATGTCCCACATTAAAATGCACAGGTGACCCATGTTGTAAAAACCGGCTCAGTTCAGCCGGTTCAACTGGAAAAATTAGAAACCAGATCTTAGTCCTTGTGGTTTTTACCTCTAGAACTAGGAGAAAACAGTTCAGTAGAAAAATCGGCGATCCGGCCAGTTCAATCGAAAAAATTGGGAATCGGACTAGATTGATTGGTTTTTTCGGATTTTTTAATTTTTTGTAAAAAAAATTTAATTATTAAATCTGGTCCAATATAGCCAATTCAACCGGTTCAACCAAAAAATTGACCTCAAAACTTGATGGATTAACCATAAACTAGTCAAATTGATCAAAGTAAATATGTTTTGAAAATTTAACACTCTTATTTATAAGATGTTATGTCATTTTCTTTCTTACTTTTTTTTCTACATAAAATTATTCACTGTTTTTTATATTTTTCTTATTTTTTATATTAATTTTTTTTTTTACAATTTGAAATTTTTCGCTGATTGTATTTTCAAATTATATATTACTTTTACATTTAATAATTAATTAAATATTTAATTATACAAATATAAAATATAATTTTTTTAAGAAATAAATAAAAAAAGAATATGAGACATTATATTTGTCTTATACGTTAGAAATGATCTCTAATAACTTATATTTTATTTTTATTATATATAAAACATATTGTGTTTTATTATATATAAAATATTATATTTTATAAATATACTATATACACCGGTTTGATCTTTTCAACTTTAAAATTGTAACCTACTGATTTTTCGGTTCATGAACCGAACTAATTTTTACAACCCTGCTGATGACAGACGAGTACAACTATAACTTCAACTGTCATATTAGATATCCACTTGGAACTGTCACGTGAGCAAAAAGTTGAAAAATTGTCTCATTCTCGCTCTAGGCCGATTAACTTCTTATACCATAATTATAATTCTGCCAAAAAAGAGAAATTTATAATAATAATAATAAAAATATTTGAATGTTTTGAATACAATAAGAAAATACCGAGTCGATTTCTTTCCCTTGTTTTCTTTTTGTTATATATATATATTCTAATGCATGAGGTATTTAAGAAAGAAATACAAGAGAATGGTTTCGATAAAGATGACAGAGAATGTCTAATACTTCCTTCTTTTAAAAAAAAAAAAGCATATTAAGCTCGACTTAAGAAATTTAAGATTTTTTTATATCTTAAATTATATTTATGCAAATTAAGCTCAATTCAATTGGCTAAAGTGTGCTCTTATAGGAATCCAACAAATCCCAAATTATTTTAAAGAATTAGCCTCGCTGCACACTCTTTGGAATTGAGTTTCAAAATCATAATTATGTATTTTTAATATATTTTGAATTTTAAAAACTGTTTTTGATAAAATTAGATAAATAAATATTTTTTCAAAAATAGATTTAGAAAAAACAGTTTGTAAAAAATTAAAAAAATCAGTCAATTAAATAAAAAAAGAATTAAAAACTGCTTTAAAAACACTAAACAAGAATCTCAAACGCAACATAAGTTCCTAAACCAGAATCTGCATGGATTCCAACAATTTACAATCTGCGATTACAGAATTAACCCAAAAACACATATCCTACCAAAAGAAGCCCCTAGGAATGCACCTAAACTAACAAAACCCATAGAGTTCTTTGTACAGTAGCCTTAGGCCATTTCTTCCCAATTTGGTGGAGAGAGAGGAAAAAAGATGTGTAGCTGCTGCCATCAGGAGAGGGAAAACAATATTTCCCTATCCTACTATTTCAGAATTTTTTTACAGGTTAAAATCACATATTTGACATACTGATACAATGATGTATGGTATCATTCACCTCCAACGACGATGGGAATGGCGGTCAGACTCATACCGGTCAGACTCATCATAACTTCGATATCGTGATGGACTCTTTCTGGAAGAAAGGGAAGGCGAACCTCTAATGCTGTCAACGTTACTCAATTCATGATTACCATATCTTGAAGAGAAACTTGACGTAGGTGGACTAAACACCGAGTTGATGCCTCTGTTGATAGGTTCTGAAGAATGGTTTGATCTATGGCGTGGTCGGTTTCTGTAAGGATCATAACTTGAAGGGCCAGCTGCCCAAACTCTTTCATCGGCATTTTCAGGGATGGGTGCATTTATTCCCGGAAACTTAACAGCCATTTTCCTTGGCAGTTCAGGATATTCTGTTTCAACGATTTCCCCATCTTCTTGTTCTTCCTTGACATCCTCATCAGAGAATATTGTGATCCCTGATGGTTGATCCTCATCATCTGGAACTGAAATATGAAAGGAAAAAGGTATTATTATGGCATAAACAAAACATAGATGTACCATAAAGCTCATAGCATCAGGAAATCTATAAATACAAGCTTCAGTAACACTATTATCCTATGGATGAACCCTTAATTGAGCCTTTCCCGATTTTGCCATAATGTTAGCTGAGACTCATTTTCTTCTTGCTTATCCGCCATCTATGTAAGAGAATCACATGGAATAAAGGACAGGTACACAATTACAGTGCATCAGTAATCACAACATGCTACCTTTCTTAGCACCTTTTGATGAATAGAGAGAATGTCAACAAGGACTCCTCAATTTTTATGCACCAGTCTTCACAGCAAAGTATTGGAAATAGAATGACAGAAACAACACTAAGAACTAGCTACTGTGACTATCTAGCGCACAGCTTCAAGGGATATTCACGGAGTAGTCTCTAAAACAAGATAGGGAAACAGCAGTGGAACCCAGCTCTATTGAAAACTTAGCGCAGAGGAAGTGTTAGGCATAATTAGCAGAATAATTAATGCAGGCATCCTTGCAATTAATATGCACAGTTTACACTTCAATAGAAGCTCTAAGGTTCCTTAAGTAAAAATATCATGGAACTGTAATCAGTGTGTTCACTTAGCACTAAGACAATATTTACTTTGAGGATTGAGTATTCCCATATTAAAAAAAATCCTTCTATTTATGGATATTGTTGGTCGTTTTTTTTAGCCTCCTCCAATCTGGACAAAAATTGGTGGTTTTTAATGCTTCTTTGTTAACCCGTTCAGAAGTGTAAGAAAACGCAAAACGTGCAATACTTTAGTTTGGACTGCATCATTTGGTGTATTATTCCCATAAACTTATATAACTCACACTAAAATTATCTATTAAATCCACGAGTGTTAACAGCGTGAAAGCGGACACTGAATCCACCACATGCAACCTATAGAGTTATACCATGGTCCTTGAGTAACTAATTTCTTTGACTCCCTAAAAGGGCCTGCTTGTAGTAGGAGAATAGTAACAAAATGGCTGAAGAACATTAATACCCCACAATAGTACGAAGAAAGAGAATCAAATGAAATAAGGAACTGAGTACAGTAAAGAACAGTTCAATGTCCTGACCATAGCATTTTAGAAAAACAACATTATGGAAGTCTTAATGTGCACATATAAAAGCGGTAGATACATAAGTTAAATAGATTACCTAGATATCCTGGTGGGTATCCCACTTCTCGCATTCTATGAAGCCAAGGAGGAGGATCAAACTCCTGTGCAAGATGACAAGTAAAGCAATTTCAACATAAATGAAGGAAATCGCCTCAAGTTGCTTTCAATTTTAAGATCAAGCATTGAAGCTCACAAAGTTACATAAAAAGCACAGATAATATCAAACTTGACACACTTAAAAGAACACATTGGCTGGGTTTAGGACAGATTGAATAACGCTGCATCCCAGCAAAAAATCTAAATGAAAAGCAACCGCAGTTCTCTGCTATAGCACAAAAAGTACTTCCTAATGCAACTCTCCTACTAAGAAAATAATATAAATATGTGTCTATAATATTAAGCTTATTGAAAGTTTCAGATAAATAGTGTGAAAAGAAAACTCTGATTGACTTTAGCCAAAAATCAGTTATCATTCATGTTCAGTAAATTTCCATGCAGTCAACCAAAAGCTTTACTTTTTATTTATTTATTTATTTCTGCGGCAAGGAGCGATAAAAGCTAAGAGAAACAGGACATATAAGCAAATGAGAGGATTTCCAACTCATAAACAATATATACTCAGAGCACAAGGTTCAATCATCAAAAGATCTGCTCTGAAATTGAATTGGGCTGACTTCATTGCAAGTTTGGTCCAACAGAAGCAAATAAAAGTACTAAATCTAAAATCTCTTTAACATGAAATCAAATCTTTTCATTTTCAATTTACTGAAAAAAGCTCTTACCCCAAGACCCAAAACTCGCCTTGTTTCACCATCAAGAACACCGGGCTTTAAACCATCATATTTTCCACCAGGAGAATTCTGATAATAACGAGTTGCAGAGTGAGAACTCTGATTCCGTCTAGACTTGTGCTGTTTTCTAGCATGATTAACAGCTGCATTGTCGCGAGGCTTAGGGCATTCCTTCAAAGAATGGCTGTAAGAACCACAGTTGAAACAACGAGCAGCCTGATCCACTATTTCCAGGCCTCTATAAAAGAACAGAAGCAAGATATAAGAGATCCAAGGTAATTAAAGGAAGTACAACATGGGGGGAATTTAAAAGCCAGACTAAATAGCCAGCCAACTACAGTTGAGAAACTTCAGATATTGAAAAGCCAATGAATAACAGAATTATACTTCATGGGGAATGAGGTACATGAATTTTCACCATCAAAATATATTAATTAAATATGTAAGTAATATATCATTGGATTATCACATGAAGTAACAGCATGATCTGTGGATGACAACAGAAAATGGAATAATGGACAGACCAGAATCTCCAATGATCTTTCTCATGGCCTCCATTTGCTTGCCTATCATTTTACATTCTATCCATTCAATAATTTACAATATCCAAGTTTCAGCATGATCTATCACACCATAAAGGCATAAACATTATATATACAAATATCATCACCCCTTGGATTGAGTCTCCACTTTTTACAGTAAATGCTATAACAAAGGTCTACAAAGGCAAATCGATGTGCAAAAAAATATCAAATATCCCTAAACATTAAACAAGGTAATTCAATTTCTTGCCGAAAAGTATGCATGCACATAAAGCTATTCCTCTAAGGTAGCAAGCACTCTCTGTTCAATTATGCTCCATTATATATCCTATATGCCATGAGATAATCATCTAATCATTACTATGGTCTATGAATGTAAATCTCCTCAACAGGCATAGTTTACATGACAAAGTTTCCACTAATTGAGCTTGCATTTATGTGTTTATGAATAGAAAAAAGGTGGCAATTGATCTCAAATATGCTACCATGTCTCCAAATTCCATGTAAGTTGAACCAAGACAGTCATCAACCGAGATGCTCAATCCCGAAATATTATCAGCGAAAGATACCAAAGATAAAAAAGCATTTACCCTTCAATATTACTTGGAGCATCTGCTGAAGTCAAACCTAATGAAAATCCACGATCATAAAGAGGAACGATGACACTATCAGGAGGAATCAAGATGCAGCTCTGCTCTTTCTTTGTTTGGTTCTCTATCCAGAAAGACTGCATATAAAATAACACTTTAAGGAAGAAACAGACATAATATAACCAAGAAGAGTCACAAATAATTTAAACTTTTGTTTTGGCCAATAAAAATCCAATGAAAAAGAAAATTTTCAAAGGTGCAATAAATAACAGAATATCTTAGCCATTGCAAAGCAATGGACAGGCCAAAGCATCTGCTCTTCTAAGAGTGAGATGAAAAGGTTAAGGTCCACCTCACTGTTCGAAGTAGAAGGTGCTTGGGAAGGGTAAACCAAGATCTCAACTTCCATCAGAAAATAAAGAATAAATCCTACAATATAAAATCAAATAAAAGTTGGTGCACGGACAGAAACAGATTCTAACTAGACAAGAAAAATCTGAAAGAGCTGCAAATTGCCAATGATGTTACAATCACAGCATGGTTGGACAAAGACATCTTCAAACAAATGAGAGATAAAGGTAAAGGCATCATGATATTCATAAGAAGTTTTTCCAATGACAAAAAAATGTGGTACTATTTCACACAATTAACACGACATTCTGAACTTTTAATTTTAGGCCTTAGTCAGAATGAGTACCGAAGAATTATATTAATGGCCAAAAAGAATTTCAAAGTTCACCATTTTATTTTGAAACTATGGACAAAGTAAGATAATATCAGATACATTTTATGGAGTATCTAAAAAGCCACAATCTGGTATAAATATGCATCCCAAAAAAAGATCTCCATTGCATTATTGCCGGTAAGTTAAGACTTCAAACCCATTGTAAGATAGCAACCTCGGTACTATGCGCATCTCATCCACCACTTTAAATTATCATGATTTTTCAGCGTTTTTAGTATATCAGAACACTCCTTGCACTCCCTTTTATGTGCATATATAAGACTGTGAGAACCATCTGATACATGTATTATTGAAAATTTATGACATCTAGATTCAGACAAATAACATAATGTCAAAAGGATAAACCTTTCAGAACAAACTGTTGTAAGTTAACAGAAACTACATGACTAAACATCTTGCAGTTGCTAAAGGAACAGAGAAACATATGGTCTACACTTTTTACTTGGTTTTCTAATAGGTTGTTTGGGATTTTGGTGTTAATTAAGGTAGAAATAGTGGCTTATTTTAAGTTTCCTACTTTAATATTTCCTAATTTCCTATTTTATTAGAATTCCTTAAATCTTAGCTTTCTTATTATATTTTAATCTCTAGCTTCCCTATTTTATATGCTTGCAACCTCTGTTTAAAGAGGCAGAATCTATTCAATAAAAATAAGTCGGAAATTCCACAAAATTAAGAGATTTGGCTCTCTCTCTAAGAAGTCCTAAGGTGTGGGTTCCCTTTGATGAATCATGAATCCAAAGGTCCGGGTTCCCTTTTACAAATTCAATCACCGGTGATAAGATCCAGAGAACATCACAATTTATATCAGAGCCATCTTCCAATCATTGTTGCAAGAGGAACTAGCAGTGCTTGAAGCTAGGTTTGTCGAGATGGAGAGTCTAATTGATAGTAAATTTCAACTATCCTTTCAATTACAAGAACTTATAGGCTTGAATAGAATATTGGGCATAGAAATGCAGACCACCGGCAAATAGCAACGAAGCGCCAATTCAGAGTCACACTGTACCTCATTTGCCAGGGAAGATGGAGGATTGGACAGAACAAGAGTGGTTACAGCAGAATCACAGATTGAGGCACAAGTCGCACTCGCAGAAATTGAATCCAAATTGGAGTTATAACAATTATCGCGACAACAAGAAAAATGTCCAGCACTGCAAACGGGAATTAATACCACTAAATGCCAAACTCGATTTCCCAACCTTTGTTGGTTCTAACAATACGATGGCATGGCTATCTAGGAGCAAAGAGTTCTTTCCACATCAACAAACTGATGACAAGGTTAGCCTAGTAGCGTTTCACATATTGGGAGGCACAACTAGAGTATTATGGAATGGAACCAGAAGAATGAAATCTCATATGGGCTTTATTCAAAAAATTTGGTTAGATTTTCAGTTTTTTGTCTTCATCTCAAGTTTGAGGACAAGCTCTGTTTTGAGGGGAGGAGTAATGTTAGGGATCTTGGCATTAATTGAGTACAAGCTCTCTTAATTAATAGTTTATTCTAAGTTTCCTATTTTAATATTTCCTAATTTCCTATTTATTAGGATTCATAAAAATCTTAGCTTTCCTATTATATTGTAATCTCTCGCTTTCTTACCTTATATGCTTGTAACCTCTGTTTAAAGAGGCGAAATTAATTCAATAAAACAAAGTCAGAGATTCTAAGAAAATTAAAAGATTTGGGTCTCTTTCTAACGAGTTTTAAGGTGTGGATTCTTTTTAATGAATCCAAAGGTCCGGGCTCCCTTGCCGGTGTTAAGATCCAGGGAACATTACATAGGTAGTCCGGAGTTGGGAATATTATAAGAATCACTAGCCTACAGTTACATTATTTGGATTTTTATAAGTAGTTTGAAGCCAGAAGAATCACATTTAGTCCCTCTAATTTGGGAAATTAATTGATGAACAACTGGACATCATACTCCTATAAATTGCATGCCCAGATGAAAGTTTGAATTTATGCATCTTCACTCAAATATCTTGCTACAAATATGAAGCAGGCTAGATGAGAAACATAAGCAACCTTACCACTGTAGACGATTTTTCCACGCCAACCCATAAAGCAGGAAAGTAAGTTTCTTCACCAGATTCTAGCACTTCATTTGAGTCCTGAAAAATTAAAATAAATGGTTTAAATTAGTCTGTTCAAAATTAAATTCAGAGCACAAGTAAATAGCTATGAATTGTCTGCATTATGTACAACATCCACATAAGAGCATCTCCAATGGGGTAGCTATTTAAATTAAACTCTTTATTTTAAAGAGTCATACAATAAAAAACAACTCCAATAGACTCTACTCTATATCTAGAGAGTCAAATTTCACTCTTTTTTTTTATTGTAATTAATGCGCTTCTATTTTCTATGCATATTCTATATTTTTATTGGTGCATTTCTCTAAAAATACTTCTCTTTCCTTATTTATAAAAGCCGTTTACTTTTTTCTTTTGATAACTATTAATTTGTATAGAATAAAGCAAAATGAAGGGAAAAAATATAACACTAAGATGCACCGACACTCTTAAAACGATTTAGCAAGCCACAAGTGGCCACAGCTGCCCCTCAATGCCCATTTGATGAACTGTATAAGCTTATCTGAGTTTTCTCTCACTTTCACTCTCTCAGATTTATTAAGTATGGTTAGTCTGCTTTAAATCATTTTAAAATCTTAAACTGAGCACCTCTCATGCAACCCTCCAATAGGTAAGGCTTTGATATTGATCCCAAAAGTTAAGCTAAAACCTACAAAAAGCAAAGCGAAAACACATTCTACTGCAGAGGGAAGAAAATAGCGAAAATGGTTTTCAATCTGCCTCAAACTAAACATGGGATGGGAGTTCAACTTATTGAGAGAATTTACAGAAGGAAAAGCTTAACCACAATTTTCGAGACACTTGCGTGAGATGATGAACCGTGTTGCGTATGCCACTCAGACCACTGTTGCAATAACTCCTCCAACTTCCGTTTGCTGGCTCTGTTTAAAATATAACAAGCTTCAAAGAATTAAACCTATATAAAATCAAGCTATTGCAAGTAGCACATATTGTCTCCCATCCAATCTAGAACACTAATAGTAATAGCTGTAAGAAATTGGAGGAGAAACCAAAACATACAGCTCTAAATTCTTTGAATGAGTACTTCCACCCTGACCTTGTTAATGAGTTATATGTTACATGCACTGAAGGTTGCTTTTCATCATATGTAATCCTTGCTCTCTTAACACCTGATACAGCTTTTGTATTGAATTATGGAAAGCACAAAACAATTTAGAACATATATGCATGTAAATGGTGGATTTATGGATTATTTATTGGCAATCATTAGTTAAGGAACTCTGCAACTCACAGATCTGGACATGAGGTATTTAAAGTCCTATAGCTAAAAAAAATCAATATTGCTGAGTTGCAGAATATGAAAGAGCCGTGCTAATTATAATAAATTATGTGATGCTAAAGCAGGATACGACCACCATTCCTCATGTGATTGTGGGTAAGACTTTCATTTTGGCTGTCAAGACCATTCTGAGAATTCACTCTAAAGCCAAAGCTACTCAGATTTTCAGAAACTATAACAGTGTCAGCCACCTCAATATTCACCCGGGTAACAGGTGAATCAACCAAATCCATGTCTACCTCTGTTTCCACTGGAAACTGGCCATCTGCATTTACATTGCTTTGATTGAGCGCCAAAGAATCTTGGCCTGTTGTGCATTCAGTTAAAGCACCAACAGCACTGTCTCCCAAATTCTCCTGGATTGTTGTGCCTTCAATTTCATTATCACTTCCACTGAGTCCCAAAATTTGTAAATCTATAGTACTTTTCTCACTTTTAATAACAACTTCATTTACTTCGAAAATCTCTGATCCTTTTGCACGTTCTTCTTGTCCCATATTGTTATAATTGGGCTCCAAATTCTCTAGATCATTTGCAACTTTTTCAGTTTCAGTATCACCTCCATTGAACCCAGAATTGTCAACATCTCTTGTGCCTTCTTTTCCCTCATGAATACACTGTTGAGTATCAGCTTCACCTGGCCCAAGTTCTAACTTATGAAGTTCATTGTTTCCACTGCCATCACCATAATTGCTCGATGCATGCAGGTTCATCATATCCTCACTTTCCATCCTTAACTATAAAAATACCTTTTCTCATAAAGAATGTAGTATTTCAAGTGATGCAATTAACCTGCATGAGATCAATCCAAATTATAATAGCAAAAAACAATTGCCAGATCACCCTCCAATGAAATTAAACAGCCAGAGTGAAGTTAGCTTTTCCATTAATCACAAATGATAATCTGGAAGA
>CATIWF010138963.1:0-10942 GCA_949630135.1 Balakata baccata
ATGTTTGTTCTTTGGCCTAAAAGAGGCATGTTGATGTCTTGTTAGGTGATATAGAGGGTGGTGGTAACCCCTAAAGGGAAGAGCAAGCTTGAGGGCTTAAGGTTTTTGAGGCTCTATTTGAGGTTAGTACATATATGCCTACTTATTCTTAAACTCATGCCATTTGCATTTTTGAAATGATGGTTGTTTTGTCTTGAGATGATGATTGGCATGATATTGATGTTGGAAATGATAATTATGATGATTTATGACTATTGGGGATGTCTATGAATTTAATCTAATTTTTGGTGAACTATGGTATTTTGTTATATTGTTGAAATTATGTGGAACAACCTTGATTCCTTTAGTCATAACTCATGTTATATAACTCGGATTTATATGAAACTAATTGAAAATGAAACTATACACATAGAGCTAAAACTTTCATTAGAACATGGATTCGAATTCTATTTGTAAATATGCCAAATATGAGCTACAAATATCGGATATGGAGCTGTCTATAATATCCTGGACAAATTTTTAGTGAACAACTTGTGATTTTTGAGTTATAACTTATGCTATAAAATTCAGATTTATGTGATTCTCATTGCATATAAAAGTTAAGACATTAAATTAAAACTTCTTAGAAGACCACAAGATACAATTCAGTCCCTAAATGGGTAATAAATACATTCCAATATTATGGCAGAAATCTGATAAAAAAGGAATATTAGGAATTTGGTCTTTTAAATATTATGTGACATATATGTATGTTAAATTGTTAGAATTTTCTTTGAGCGCTCCTATTTACAACCCATTGTCCAGTTAGTCCAATTTTTGAGTAAATGAGCTATTGACTAATTAAATAAGTTGAATAAATAGAAATGACTACTTATTACATGATTATTGAATGTTTTATGATATGTGACATAAGAATTTATAATGTTCCTAGGTTCGGCTGATTATGAGTAATTTACAGTTAATTATTAATATGATCGATATATTCACCTTGATTATCATTTCATTGAAATATGTACATAATTTGATGATATGAGACAAGTATGTTATATATGTTATTAAATGATTACATGATTTTGGGCAATATATATATATATATATATATATATATATATATATATATATATACTTTTAGCATTTTAAATGTATATTTTATACATGTTGAACATTATTTTGGCATGAGCATAAGTATATATGTGATATGTCATCTCATGATTGAATGAATTTATATGCATATATGTACCACTAAGCATTAGGTTGCTTAGCGTGTGGGTGTTCCTGCAGGCAGGTTTGAAGCTGGTAGATAGAGAAAGTTGACTGAAGAGAAAAAAGCTCATTAGAGACCATAGTGCAGACCTTTGGGGTCGGTGATATCATGACATTTTTGTTTTTGTCATATATCATATGAGATATGGGTAGTTGATTTTGTACATGTCTATTAGATTAAAGAATATATATTTATATATGATATAATTCAGTAAACACTGAGTCAATTTAGCTCAAACTGGATTTATTTTATTGGATGAATGATAGTTTTATGTATAATATAAGATATGGGCTAATATGTTAAAATGGTAACACGAAAAATATTTGTATGAAAGGATGTTAAGAGATAATAATATAAGAAAAAAAAAATTTAATTTTCACAAGTTTTCAATAACGGAAAGTTTATAATACTTGTTTATATAGTTGGATTAATCTTATTTATATGAGAGGGTGTTACATTTCCAATTTCATATTAAATAGTCTCTGTTTAATTTTGTTGGATTTTGTGGGTCTATATCAAGCCAAAAAACACTCAATATTTATTAATTAAAATAAAAAAAGAAGTAGTTATTTAGAAAAATAAAAACTGCTCCTTTCATCTGAAGATCGTGAGAATGTAGTATCTCTCACTCTCTCTGCAATTTTTTCTTAGTAAAATTCTATCCTTCCAAGAGAAATCAAGGTCTTGGTGCTATGGAAATTGACTTAGATTATAACGCCCACAAAATAAGATATGGAACTAATAGTACTATGTGAAGGGCATTTTGGAAATTAAAAGTAAGAATTTATAAAGAAATATTAAAGTTTAATAACAAAAGAAATTTAATTAAGTGAAAAAGAATTTTATTCGGGTTCAAAATGAAATATGAGAAAGTTAAAGGGTTAAATGAGAAAAAGGAATGAAAGTTAATTAAATAAGATTATATTATATTATAAAAAAAAGAGGAAAGTCAGAAAAGATGGCACGCATAGTGTCACGGGCCCAGACACTCAGGACCGTGTGGCGCTCACTTGGGTCGCGTTCAAGCAAGCCAGCTAAAGGTTATTCCGCTAATTCTGCATATAAGATGAGACATGGGTTAAATTCGCGCTGACGATTAAATAATCGATGGTATTTGCAAGCACGATATGATAACGTAAGCAAGATAACACATAAACATGGCTTCACATCAAAGAGTCACAACCACACAAAAAAAGGCACATAAATGAATAGCCATCGGGCTACTAGTTCATTATATTCGGTTGAGTATTATAAAGATGGTCAAGCCATTATAACATGTTCGTGTGGGTAGGGGGCCACCCACAAGGCGAACGAGACCCTTGAGCATCCGATCCAAGCAACTAGTCCAATTGATGACTAGTCACTCCCCCCCAAAGAGCATTAGGGACATGTTGGGACTTAGTAGGAGGAAACATCAATATGTTCCACCCATCACTCCTTTGAAATTACAAAAATAAAATTAATTTTGAAAAGATTATTTTGCCCTTTCATTACAAGATTCTTCCCCCATTACACTTTTTCCCATTACAAGATACACTCTCCCCCATTACAAGATGTCCCCTCTTACACCTAGTACCTAGTGCAACACAGTCGTGTTGCTTTTTGGTTCACTTTGCATGACGTCGTATTGGTCCCTTAGCAGATAGACTAAACGGCACCGTATAATCTTTTATTCCCCTTATAAATACTCATGTGCACACAATGACCTAGGGAACCATCATACCTCTCTTTCTCTTTCTCTCTCTCTCTCTTTTGTTAGACTCATTTCTAGAAAATTCAATTTTTTCTTTCTCCTTCACACAGATCTAATATAATTTTACAATAAGTAATCGGTTTCTTCTTAATTATCATTGTGAGTTTGGATTTCACTTATTTAGGATTTTTAATTTTAGGAACACAAAATATGGTTGTTAGTCCATAGTGTATATTTTCGTATTAGGTGACGATTTAATCAGTGGAAACAACTACCACACCGAGTGAGGTGTTAAAATAGAATTTTCTTTAAGGCTACATTTTGTTTGTTCTATGTGGATTACTTGATTTATTGAATTTTTTATTGTATGACTTTATTTAGAATATATGAGATTTTGTTGTGGAGGAAATCATTTTTGATAGTGTATATTTTCGTATTAGGTGACGATTTAATCGATGGAAACGACCACCATGCCGAGTGAGGTGTTAAGACATAGTTTAATCGATGGAAACGACCACCATGCCGAGTGAGGTGTTAAGACATAATTTTCCTTGAGGCTACCTTTTGTTTATTTTGTATGGATTGCTTGATTTATTGAATTTTTTATTGTATGACTTTATTTAGAATATATGAGATTTTGTTGTAGAGGAAATCGTTCTTGCCCCTATGTTCATGGAAAATTTATGGATTTATGTTAACTGGAATTTTTGGTATAATTAATTGCATTACATGTGATTAAATTTTGAGATTGGAATTATTATGGGACATTGGAAAAATTATAGGACTGAACAGGAAAATTTTGAGGGACTAAAAGGTAGATTGCCACCAGCACGGGCGTGCTAGGCAGCACATCATCGTGCTGGCATCCACAGCTGTGCCAGCAACCTAGTGGATAGGCTGGACTGGGCTACGAGCTGATTTTTGGGTTTTTGGCCCATTTTTATGAGATTAAATTTTTATGTGTGTTTGATGCCTTCTAAGGTCCAACATGATTTATTGGACATCTATTAAAGGTAATCCATGTAAGAATTACTGTGATTTGTGACAATCCGATAAGATGAACTGAAGGATGAAAAGAAAGCTCTGATTTAAAGGTAATCTTCTTCAAACTCTATTCGGTTAATAAATCATAGATACATAGGGCGATTTCTTCTCTTGGGTTTGTAAAATTTTAATTTTTGTTGCGTTGTGTGTCTGATATGTATGTTTATAAACCCAACAGTAGTATAAGAGCCACTCTATTATTGTTATAATTGATTTTAATTGAGGAATAATGAGATTGCATGAAAAACTGATATGATTATGGCCGTTTTTGTTCATATTGTATTTTCTGTTCATGTAGTGAATTGAATACAATAATGATTGAATGAATTCAAATGAATATGATTCATGTAATTCTATTATTGGTATTATGTTTTAATAACCGAAATTGATTTTAAATGGTTAATTGTGTTAATTCCATGGTTTGCTTGTTTTGGATATTCATATGATGTTTATTCCCCGATTAAGAATCTGTTGAGAACATTGTTTCGATTTTTAACGGCATCCATTAAGAAAACTAAAAGGTGTTTAAATTTTTGGAAAACGTAAAAGTCCCGATCGGGAAAAGTTTCCTGACTGGGACATTGTGTAATTCCAATTTTTATTTTGTTTTGTAATTTCGGATTTCTAGCACCTTGAATTCATAAAACATATGAGTTTTGTGAATTTATTTTGATGTTTTAAATAAGTCAATAATTTTAATTTGATTATTTTAATTCTATTTTAATTCTAAAAGTTAAATGATTCGATTTAGGTATTTTTGTGAAGGGCTCGTTGAACCAAATTATGATAATTTGGGCTGGCTTGAGTTGGTCTATGGATGCCCGAATAGATGATAGAGTTTTATGGAATTATTGGAAATTTCGAATTTGATTCGGTTTTGGATCACTAGAAGAAAAATGGTATTTAGCGACTACTTTTAATGAAAGGAAGGAAAAGTGGTCGCTAAACATTACAAATAGAGACCAGTTTTTAATGCGGTCCCTAAATGTCCGTTACATATTATCCTACAAGGAAGGGGAAAAAAAATCGGTCTGTATAAATATAATCTTCTCGTCCCTAATGCTCTAATTTTTCACCCAGGATGTCAAAGACGAGCATTGAAAATTTTGAAGGAACAAAAGAAATAAAAACGGAATAATTAAAACCCTAAAAAGAAAAACACACGATTTCTGCTACCTGAAGAAAAAACCCAGTCACCTGAACTGAAAACCCCACATCCAAATTCGTAATCTGAGAAGGGAGTTTACTTAGCGCCGACGTGAGAGTTCTCCACGGAAACCAGCAATAGCAGACAAATTCTCTTTGGTTCGCCTAAAGCTAAGATTTGGTTTTAAATTTTGTTTAACGGATGGTTGTGAGTTGGGTTGCTGATATAGGGGATCTCATCTCTCAGTGAGCAAATGGGGATTGGCCATCAGCTGAGGATGAAAAGAGAGTATTAGAGGCTTGAACTTTTAATTTGCTCATGAAGATTATTGTTCTGTTGTGTTCATGCCTTTCATTTTCTTTTTTTTTTTTTTTTATGCTTTTCTTATCACTTGGGTTTTCCATTTTAATCTCTTTCACTGTAATTTCTACTTCAACATTGTCTCTGTTCGATTTTATTATTTGATTCTAGGTGATGTTTATAATTCTTTAACAATTCAAGTATTTTAGTTATAAATATGTTAAACCTTTTTCAGTTGCTAGCAACTTAAATGTTGTGATTTTCTTTTGAATATTAGATATGTCTGGTACTAGCTACTCATTAAATTAAACTATTCTGTTTCTGTATATTAGAGATGTCTGGTACTAGCTACTCATTAAATTAAACTATTCTATTTCTGTATCTGATTATGTAAAACGCTTTGTCAATTTTGTGGATGGGATTAAATTTTAATTACGCATATGTTATAAGAATCTTTCTATTTAGAATTGTAACTTTAATTTAGGAATGGAATAATTATTGAAGATTTAATGAGATGGATCAATTTTCAGTTAGGTAGGTCAAAATTGCATGGCTAGTTAAGTAGAGAGACTTTCCAGCCTCTATGGTAGATGTACAGATACACTAGATATATTATATAATGACTAAAAAAAAAGACATATCTTTCGGGTTCCAAACAAAATGGTAACTTCCACTATTTGCAGATAAAGGGTCATAATCAATCAGTAGCACAGCGTTGCAAATTCCAATCAATCAGTGAGAGGGGATTTATGGTTTGCGTTTCGTTTCATTTTCATCCTCATGCAAACCTGTGGCTAAGATTCCCCAATTACTTCATTTTCTTGAAAGTGACCCTCGACGTATGAGGATCTAGGTTATTCAATTATTGCATATTTCGATACAATTTGTAGAAACTTAATATTGAATTCAAGAGCTCCATTTTTTGTTCTGAATAATTCAAGATTAGTGTACTAATTGAATTAATTTCGATGAATAATTATGGGATAAGACATAATTCTCCGTAATTATTCTGTTTTGTCATTTTATCGTCCAAAATTGTTGATACGATAGAAGTATTAATAACCAATATTGTTTGATGCGCCTGAAATGAATAAATACAATATTTTATAAAATTAATAGGTTTGTCGAATAGATCAATAATGGACCAAAAATATTTTTAAGAAAAAAAGGCAAACGAGATAATTACGGTAACAGTAATGCTTTGTGCCAATAATTATTGGATTTTTATCAACTAGCACATTGCTAACTTGGATTTATCTAGTTCATATGCTTTACCGAGGAGCCGTATCAACATCACATTACAGATGGAAGTACGAGAGTCCTTAGCTACGAATGGTTGGTCAAGTGGCTTAGATTCTTTTTTCTCAATATTACCACCTCTTCTTTATTCTTTGTAAAAGGAGTCACCATCTAGTAAGGTTCCTTTCCTGTAGCTATTTAATGCAAGAGATAATTGATTGGTGAAAATTAATAGCTGATTATATAATTGATTGGTAATATTTGGTAAAATTAATTGAATTGTAGATATTAGTATAAAAAATTATTAATAAATTTATGCATAAACAAAGTAATAATTTGATATAATTATTTATTATAATTTAGATAATAAAAATAATAAATAATTAATTATAAAATTTAGATAAATATATATAATCAATTAATTTATTATAATTTATGTTTAATATATTAAATAATTTAAAACTAACAAATATTACTAACTTAATTATTATTTATAATATTTTTATATTAATAAATAATTTATTTATTAAGAAAATTAAATTGGATGAAATAAGTATTTTGTTATTAATAAAATTTATAAGAGTATATAATCTAAATAAAAAATAAAAATAAATCATCTACCCAAATTTGCTAAAGCAAACGACAAATTATTTAATATACCTGGATGCATGTAACTATATGCTCTATAAGTGCTCCCATATGAGTTTAATTTTTGAAAATAAGAAATAAGAACCAGCTTTATATATATATATATATATATATATATATATATATATATATATATATATATATATATATATTCAAGCAAGTGCTACTGAGCCGTTAGTTCCTGTAGCTACATGTACTCATATAGCAATCGATAGCAAACGCCCCCAAAATAAATTATGACTTATATCTACAAAATCAAGTTTGGGCTTAATTGTGTTAGGGTTACTAACGTCTAAAGTCCAGTGAAAATTGCTTTGCTTATTGGAAATTTTATAAAAATACCAAAAAATAAATATTTATTTGTATTTTTCATGCATTCAAAGTTTTTTTCAAATTTACTGAAAAATAACTTTCTAAAATTACAACAGTACCTAAATCTCAAAATCATCCCAAAATATACTCGACAATATATTTTTAGCGTACTTTTGGTATATCTTGGGATATCTTTATTCAATTTTCACAAAAAAAAAAACAAGAACAAGAATAAGAACAATTAAATCATTAAAGAAGAAAAAAAATAATAGAGTTCAATAAAAATTCAAAACATTACAAAATTCCAAACAAATAGTTTGATATACATTTTCGGAATAATTTGAATATACTTTGGGAATACCTTGTAAATTTCTTATGAATACCTTCAGAATATCTTCGGTATACCTTGAAGATACTTTGTGTACATCTTGAAAATTCTTGAGAAATTCAATGGAATGAATTTTCTGGGAATACCTTGGGTATACCTTGTGAATACCTTCGGTATATCTTTAAAAATTCTATTGAAATACCTCGAGTATACCTTGATAATATTTTATATATACCTTGGAAATTCTCAAGGAATTCCATGAAAGGAATTTCCTGGAAATACCTTTCGTATATCTTTTGGAATTCCATTGGAATAACTCGGGTATACCTTGGGGATACTTTAAATATACCTTGAGAATATTTTTAAGAATTCTCTAGAATGAATTTCTTGGGAATACCTTGGGTATATCTTGGGAAGTATATGAAAATATATCCAGTATACCTTGGGGATACTTTGGGTATATTTTGAAAATATCTTAGTGATTTTCAAAAAAAAAAAAAAAACAACAACACATACAAATAACAATTGAATTAGCAAATCACTTAATAACCAATGGCAAAATCAACAGAAAAATGAACTAAATAAGAATTGAAATCTATTTAAATCCATTTAAAAAAAAGACTTAAAAAGAAAAAAATCGAAACTAACAAAAGAAGAAAAAGAAATAATAACTTCAGACAGAAGACTACAGAGCTATAAATTTTCGGCAAAACATGAGAAATATTTATTCTGTCAAGCTTAGAACAAGCCATATTGCAAGTTTATCCAGCTATGTAGCCCTCTTCGTCACTCTCCACAGAAGAGTCAATCATCATTCAATCGGAGAACTGAGATTCGAAGAGAATCTGCCGATTGATCCAAAATCATAAGAAAACTATAATGGAAAAAGTGGCTTAGGAGACGCAGATTGAGAAATAAACATGACGTCTTCTTCGCTTTCTCTGTCTCTTCATCTTCTTTAATCACTGCAAATAAAAAAAAAGAAAAAAATAATAGAAAAGAAAAAATTTCGATAAAATTGAAAAAATATAAAACTGTCAGTAATTATTAAAAAAAATAAATATGGACAAACGATGAAATTTCCTCCTGTTTATTTTTAAATTCATTTAATTTTGTACTATTCATACAAATGCGTTTATAATTATCCTTCTATTATTTGTACTTGTCCCAAATTGTATTACTACTGCTTGTTTGTTATTCATACTCATTTAATTACCTGTCAACTAAATAAATATAAATTCAGTAATTAAATATCAAATATGATATAGCACATATTACAAATTATAATATCAAAAGATTTAAAATTAAATAAATATTTAAATAAAAGTTATTTAGTTAAAGTTTTAAATTAAGTAAATATGAATAAACTTAAATATTACACAATAAAAGTTATCATCTCTACTTATGTAATTGGAAAGTATTAGCAGCCCACAACACCGAGAATTGATGATGCTATTTGTGTGACGTGTCATAAATTATTCATATAAGGATAATGTGATTCCCTTTTGATTGAAAAATCTTGTGCGATTTTAAGGATTTGATTTCGTGCTCTTCTATCGATCTCCTTATGCTGTAGGTCTACTCCATCTTATCGGATTTTTTCCACTGGGTACGAGTCTAAATTACTTACCTAGTCAAGTTAAAAGTTCTACCCTGGTGGCATTAGCATATAAAGTTTCGCAAATTATACCATGAACTCTAGTGTATAGAATATTATGAACTTAGGATACATTTCACACGTATAAAAGGCTATAATTTTTGTTTTTAATTTTTAAATTTTAATGGCAGATAATAAAGATAGAATGTTAATTTTTTTGTTTCCTTTTGACGGGGCTATTCTTTCTCTTATAATTTTCTTTTTCTTTTGACACGATTTTCTGGTGTTTAGAAGTTATTCAATCTCTGTCTTTCATTCTCTCTATTATATTCTCCATTTTTTGTGCGATTTTAGTTGTTGCGTTTCTGCTAGGATTTCAATTAATGCAATTTCAGTTATTGCGTTTCTGCTGAGATTTCAGTTGGTACGATTTTCAGTTGTCCAACCCATTAATCATGAAATATAATTTCAATAGTTCGAATATATTGTTATAGAGTGAATTTGAGGCAACTTAACAACTCTAACTCTAGAAGAACTTTGATTTTCCCCACATTAATAGAAGGTGTAAGACATAATTGTTTATTTAGCGAGAGATTTTGTTAATTTAATATCATCATATTATTATTGCATGCTTTTATATATCATACATTTATCACATTGATATATAAAGAAAGTTACATTAACTATATGATATGACTATGGACATACTAAAATCAATCTTTTGAATCAAAGAGAGATTGACTAGGTTTTGCCTAGGTGTATATGTATGAATTATAACCCAAAAATAGAAATCAAATTCCCACTTCTAAATCTTCTTGTTTATAGCACCATCTCTTTTGCTTTTTACTCCATTACATCTCAATTCTTTCCTAATATTATGTAATCTAATTATATATTTCAAATATAGAAAACCACAATTTACATTTGAGGGGAGTAAGATGAAAAAAGAAATATATAAGAAAGAAGAGATAGACAGGGACACGCATGCTCTATTTACCATAAAACAAAATCATGCATGCTCAATCATATTGAGCCTAAGTCCATAATCATCCATCATGTCTTTCCATACACCCCTAGCATGTATTCTCTAATGCATAAAATTAAAATAAAAATAGATAGCGATAATTTTGGATTACAAAATTGAAAGTTGATTCAACACTTAACCGAAATTGCCTACTTTTGTTGTTTCGGTCAATTTAATTTTATATGTCATTTTAATATGGAATTTAATAATTAATCAAATTAAATTAAATTTCATATTTCCAAAATTAATTCAAAATTAATTCACCTTAAAATCAAATTATTATGATGTCAAAAATTAAATAATTTAATTTTAACATACATGTCACTTTTTAGTCATATTAGATATG